>CAKNYM010051394.1:59291-93998 GCA_932195095.1 Andricus curvator | reverse complement strand
CATATACAAATTACTAAATTTGTATATGAAGAACATATAATACGAAGCACAAAGTGCGCGCTCAGTGTATTTACCAAATCGCACGCCGTAAGTGCGCTCAAACTTTTTTGTTTCTATCATACGGTTCAAATGATTTTCAAATCAAATATCGAGCGCGAAGCGCGAATGTCTGGATGAGAATGTGTTCCTTAAGGTCGATAGAACCTTGAGTAAATAAAGTTCCTTTTCAGTATAAAATAAAAATAAATTTAACAATCACTTAATATGTAGAGGTTTTGATAAATTTATAATATTTGCAAACAAACTTTTTCTTTTCATCGATGTCGAACACGAAGTTCAAAAATCTAGAGGAGCCTAGCGTAAAGCGCGATGCAAATACGCCCGAGCGCGTAGCGCGAGGTGAACACATAATCGAGCGCGAAGCGCGAGATAAATATATGATCGAGCGCGAAGCGCGAGATCCAACAGTCGCGCGCCCTAGGCGCGCTCAAACTTGCGAGCGAAGCGAGCCGCGCGCGAAGCGCGCCATGAGAATGTGCCCGCGAAGCGGGCAGATTTTTTTTATTTCTTCGCGACCACTGTAGTACAAAAATAATTTTTAATGGGGAATTTAATAGGCTTAAATTTTTGTTGGGACAAATTTAAATTAGGATGTTCTATAGTGGAAAATATTCTCAAAAAAACTGCTATTTTTCACACTTTTTCAACAATTGAAATGGGTCCTGGGTTTAACCTTGAGATAATTTTTTTCGATGCCTATAACTACAGAGTTTAAGTTGCAAGAGCACAAATTTGGATTTATTTTTACGAAAATATACACAATAACCTGAAAACGAAAATAAAAAATTAAGTTTATTGAAAAATCTCTCCAAAAATTTTATGGTTTCAAAATCCAGTAGAACTCAATTCAAGCCCATCGTGAGCTGCGTACAAAGAAGTATATTAGGTTCTCAATTTTGGGATCTGACGTTACATCTAATAACAAATAAATGCAAGCGACGAATTTCGTATTTTTAGCTTCGCAGAAATTTCATTTCTATGAATAAATATTTTTTATGATTACTCAGCAATCACGTAAATTTATTCGTGTTCTTGGTCCTGATTTAAACAATAGGATTTGCTCTTGATTTGATGAATTTTACATTTTCTTTACGTAGGTACACACTTCTAGATTTAGCCATGAGTCGAACGCAAGTTTTCAGAATGATGATTTTACTGGAAAACCCTTTGACATTGAAGATATATATTTTTTTAATCGTTCATTAAAATAATTTTAATGTGGCGGATTCAACCAAAAATTTTCTAAACTTTGAAATGGTTGTTATTTGAAAGTCGTAGATTTAGTTTTTGCACACATATTCGGCTTTGAAATAAAATATGCATTTTAGAACAGTCAATGCAAAGGTATTCAAACTTTTCGCGGGGAGTGTATACATAGTTTTTATAAACAAATTCACTTATTTCGTGTTTTAAAAAATTCTTATAAGCTAATTCATAGTTTTGGCCCTCTTTTTATTTCTTCTCGGCGAAATCACTTAGGAATCATATTTCGCCGAGAAAAAGAACTTTAAAAGATAATAAAGGCCAAACAGTGATTTTGTTTATAAGAATGGATAAATACAATAATAATTATTACTATAATAATTTTCAAGTCATTTAGCTGCTAGAAGATCGAAAGAATAGCGTGTGAAATCTTCAAAATGCACAATATGATATTTCAACCCCTATAAAGTGAAGTTTTACACAATTTAAGGGTATTTGTTGAAAATTAAGCTTTCAATTAAAAGTTTAAATATCTTTTCTGACCTGTTTGGGGCCCCAAAACCACGATTCAAACTTCTTTTAAAAATAAAACAAAAGTATACAATTATTTTGTCACCAAATAAAACAAGTTTCGGAGGTAAGTGATGAAAACAATAATATTGGGTTTTTTTAGGTCACCCTTATTGGCAGGTGTCGCTATACAGTTTTAATTATTTAAATACATTTTAGATTTAAACTTGCAACGGAAAAAATGAAAAGAATTTAGAGAAAACTGTACATACTTCAGAACAAAAGTATTCTTTTCGCTTTTTCTTTTGCAATGTAAAGTGTGCAATTTACTTAGTTTTTTAGAAAATATTATCTTAAAGGGGAGCCAATGCATGCATTTGCAATGCCCCTAGGAAAATAGAATGCAAGAGCAAATGCGAAAAGAAATTGGAGAAAACTATAGTAATGTAATAATATTATTAAGTAGTACATGTGCAAATCGTGATATTATTCGATCTATTTTTCACTCCATACTTTGCAATCTAAAATATATTTATTTGGTTAAATAATACAATCTTTTGAGGGTTGTCTGGCTGCCAACATAAACTATTAGGTATACTGACTTCATATTTTGCATGAAGATGTGTTTCTATAAATTAATGTTAACAAAACACCAATTAATTTAATATTTTGGTGTTTTTCTATATCAATATTATATGCTTGGAAATCATTTTCACGTTGAAAAACATTAGGGAAATGTTGGGTAGCCCCATTATAATTTGTTTTAAACACAAAACTTTACCCCAGACTTTAAATTTTCATGACAGCATTGCTTATTTTATAATATAATAATAATGAATAAATAATTGCTATAGGAACCTCATAAAATAATATTAGCTTTAATATTGCTTTTTATTAATTTTAAAAATGAATATTCACAAATTTGCCCGAGACTTAGCCCCATCTTGCTTTTTATTTATTTGCCATGAAACAGTTATCTTACAATATTTGTTCTACAAAGAAATAAACAATCATTCTTGATACAAATAATTGCATTAAAAGAAATTAATACGAAATATTGTGGGTGATAGGTATATTTACAGCGCTAGGGCTATTATTACGGAATTTTCCGTAACGTTAGTAGTGAACGAGCTGGAAGAAGAATTTAATCTTACCAAAAATTCCGTAACAGTAGACAGTTTGAACATTTAAATAGTCTACGAAGGCATTTCCCCCTCCTCTGTTTATAGAATCAAATTTCCTCATTTTTATTAATTTTCAACCACTGATAAAAAAAATACTATAAGGGAAAGACGATACGTTTAGGACAAGAGTATGTTCCTTTTAATTCTAAATTTATAAGTATATAAATGTATTTACCTAATAAACAATGCAAGTACAATATTATTTTGCAATGTATTATTTTTTCTGTTCGTGTAAACAAGTAAAGTACACCAGAAATCAATATTAATCTCAATGCACTATCACAATGCACATGCGGTCCAGTGGATGTGGATTATGTTAGATTACCCTGGATTACATCTGTATACAGAATTACTCTGGATTACCTAAGATTACTCCAGATTGTATAGGATTAGTCTGGGTGAATGAGAAATTGAGTGACTGGTTCGATATTATGCAAGGCGTTAAACAAGGATGCGTTATATCCTCATGGCTATTTATCATATTTATGGACAAGTGTCTAAGAATGGCCCTCTTCGACGAAGAAGGTGTAGTTCTCGATAAAGTGAGGGTACGTGGGTTAGCTTTCGCAGATGACAAGGTTGTTGTGGTGACTACCTGTTATAATTATATTTTAATTTTAATTTGAAAATAACTACCACATATTACCAAATATTACTTTTCTTCCTTTCAAATATTTTATATTACGTTCTAGCTTCAAGTAGGTTCATCGAAGGTGAAACTAGCAAATCAGGTACGTGACTAGCCCAGAACTTTCTAGAAGGGTCTCGACAAGTCAGTGCCTGCCAAAAGTACATTGCGATCCCTTCGATGACCTGTCGCCTAGCCTAGGTACAGATCAGTCAGGCAGTCTCTATCCGGTCGTCACTTTGTACACTTCGTGGCAACTGAATAAATTAATTCCTTGTTGTCTTTATATAAACTGTGATCATTTACTCGACCTGCACGCATGCTTCCACAGTTGTTATAGCAGAATCAATCGAAGACTTGCAAAGAATGTTGAGCAAACTAAATACAAGCATGAAGAACATGGGCCTCAAAATTAACGCAAATAAAACAAAAATCATAGTGTTGGAAGGAAAAGGTGAGAAAACAATGTGTAACATTGCCCTAAATGATGAGAGATTAGAACAACTTGATAAATACGTATATCTGGGTAGCCTATTCACTAGTGACGTAAAGATAGATGGGGAGTTGGATAGTCGCATAAACGATGGTTATCCGTAGAGCAGGGTCCATTATCAGACGTAAAAATATATAAAAAAAGCTAAAATGGCAATACATAATTCTATATTTGTACCGACTGTGCTATCCGGTAGCGAGACATGGACCTGTCAAGAAAAGGATAAGAGTAAAATTAACGCGATTGGCATGAAACCTCTGCGCACAATATGCGGGAAAACACTGATGGACAAAGTCCGAAACGAGATAATCCTCAAAGAATGGGGTGCAAAAGAGACAATAGTTGACACATGGGAAAGAAATCAGTTAAGATAGTTCGGACATGTTGAAAGAATGAAAGATGAACGTCTAACGAAACAAGTGCATATCGCGGAAAGAATGGTTAGAATGTGTGAATGAGACCTTAATCCAAAGAGATATAAGAAGCCATATAAAACAGGAGAGCTTGCATGAAAAAATGCATGGACGTGAAGGAAGCTGGAGAAGTATGCCAGGACAGAAAAGTGTGGCGACAAATAGTTTATAAAGAGATGTGAGTAGAGTGAATGACGCCTGAAACAAAAGACCTCGGTTACTAATGGGCCCGAGTGAGGAACCTCACATAACAACCTTGTGAAGCTCTTTTAAAAAATCAATACCTCCTTCCTCACATTACTCCTTTCGTCACCGATTAAGGCACGCCTACCCCGAAGGGGAAATGGCTTAATGGTATAATAATAATATTTTCGTCGATTTTATGAAGCGTTATAAAAGCTTGATGAATTTTGAGATGGAGTGTATGCAGAGTACGCCCTTAATGTATTATGCGGGCATGAAAAGACAAATCTCAGGAAAAAATATATATAGTTACACTTTTATAAATTTCAATAATATTACCAGTAATTACTGATTGTCTCGTTTGAAGAAGAAAATATTACTTTTTTATGAAAGAAATTTGTTTCTTTTTTTTCTTATCGCTTTTTTCCAATTTTGGAAAATAATACGATTTTAATGAATTATAGCTTATTTTCTCGAAAAAAAAAGATTCACCACCACCTGACGCCATATAATTTTTAATTATCAACCAATTGTTATCAAACATAGCAATTTTTTATAAAATTTTTCGTTTGAACAATAATTTTTTATTGTTATGAGCCATTACAAAATTTATTTAAAGAAATTGAATGGGGTCAATTTATAGAGAACCTTTTTCGCAAGAAAATAAGCTGTCATTCATTAAGACCGTATCGTTTTCTTAGGCATCAAAAGATCTAACATTAATTTCCCAGTCTAAATAAAGAAAAATCTTTAAAAAACACTTTAATTATGTTGATATTTTCATTGCGTGATAAGTAAGTCGCTTAAATTTCTTCTAAATTCTACACTTTCCAAGTGGTGTAACTATAAACTATAAATTAGAAACTAGAAACTACGTAGAATGCTAGAACTAGAAAGCCACTTTGAAAATAAAAAGGAACAGTTTTAATACAAAAGTATTGTCTTATCCTAAGAATAAAAAGGATGATTTATAAATTGTGTAGAAATGAAACAAACTTTCAATCAATTTAAAAATAAAAGCTCAAATGGTGTTGTTGCTTTTGCTGCGCAGGTCTGGTTGAGAAAGAAGAACTTGATATGTGTACTGAAGGATTATATTGTTTCGATTCACTGATATTACGAAATGATTTTGGAATGTATGAGAAATACGTCTTCGCTACCTCTAGTCGGGAGCATAACTAACTGTCGAGAGAGAAAACGTAGCAGCGAGACAAAAGCAAGAGGGCCCGAGCACTGGCGCCCTCTCACGGCGACAGTCTGAACTTCAACAAACCGCCCGCCTTGTTCCTTGAACGAATCCTACTGACCGCCCGCCGTGGTGGATGCGGTACCAGGATTTGACTCGATCTCGGGGACATCTTGAGTAGACGAAGCCTCTACGTGCAATGGAGCCAGGCTAGTGACGGGCCGCTTATATTCACCGGTCGCAGTCTTGATCGTAGCCACACGAACGTGCCCGTCTCGTTCGGGATGAGTTTTCCAAATTCGAGCCAAGGGCCATTGGCCGTTGATGAAGAGCAAGCTGGGATCGACCACGACCACTAAATCTCCAACCTTTAAGTCAGCCCGAGAGCTAGTCCATTTTCTCTGTTGCTGGTGGGTATTCAAGTATTCGAAACTCCAACGATGCCAAAACCGATCGCGCATGGCCGTGATCAGTTGCCAGTGCGTCCATTTGTTCAGATCTTTCTCCATTGTCTCGTTGCCAGGTATAGAAATCAAGGGTCCTCCCATTGCAAAGTGTCCGGGAGTTAACGCATCCAAATCGTCTGGATCCCCAGTCAGAGCGACGAGTGGACGACTATTTGACACCAATTCCATGCTGGCGAATAAAGTGTTGAAGTCTTCATAAGTAAGGTTTCGTGGTCCAATGGTCCGTTTCAGATGCTCCTTCACCACCTTCACTCCTGCCTCCCAGAGGTCACCAAAGTGAGCTGCCTTGGGAGGTATAAAATTCCAGGTGATTTCGTGTGTAGCAAGCGTGCCTGAAACCTGGTTCCAGTCAACTTGAGCTTGACTAAAGGCTTCTTGCAGTTCACGGTCAGCTCGACGAAAATATGTGCCGTTGTCACTCCACATATCTAAAAATTTTCCGCGGTATCTGAGAAAGCGTATTAATGCGCCGATCAAGCTATCCGTTGTCATGTCTCCAACTAGCTCAAAATGCAGCATCTTTGTAGTTAAGCATACGAACACAACAATGTAGCCTTTACTGGTAACTCGAGCTGAGGGCAAAGGAGCCATTACTTGGTCGACGGTGCGTGCTCTGATTCGAGCACATATGGCGCACTTAAGGAGCATGTATCGAATTTGTAAGGCTCGTTGGTGGGCCCACGCAATGATAAGTTTGGTGAACGAGCAGCGACCATCAATTATGGGTGGATCTTTCTCGGAAAAAATCAAGTGGGAGTTCTGTAGGTGCCCTCCTATCCGCAACACTCCGTCTTAGTCTAGAAAAGTATTAAATCCCTTTAATGAAGACTTGGCTGGCGGTGGATTTCGTGATTGCAATAGATTCATTTCCTCAGATAACCACAGTGCCTGGCTGAGTAGCACGCAGACCAGAAATTCAGCCTTTAATTCATTTGTATTGACGTATTTGGTGGTGAGCTCGGGTTTGATAGCCCGTTGGCGAATCTTGCGCATTGAAGCTGCTAGTGACGCAACAAGTTAGTACTATCTGTGTTGAGTCCGAAGCCGGAGATGCCATGACATTTGCTGGGAAAGGCCAGTGGGTCTCAGACTGATATAGCCAATTAGGACCATTCCACCAAAGTTGCTCAGACAAAATCTGTGTACATTCAATACCTCGTGATGCGTGATCCGCTGGATTGAATTCAGTTGGGACGTGGCGCCATGCCGAGATTGGTAAAATTTCTTGAATGTGTTTGACGTAATTATCGACCAAGGCATTCCCGGTAAGTTCCTTTGACTGAAGCCAATGCAGTACAATCTGAGAATCTGTCCAACCACTTCAACTCTCGACTGGGACTTCTAATTCCGATGTAAGTGAATTTAAGAGTTGAGCTGCGAGCAAGGCAAGCGAGTAATCGTCATGCGCAGTATACTCGTAGATAAAGGTCGCAAACTTCGGATCGATGACAGCTTGGTTTTGGCCACAAGCAAATGGACAGAAGCACTGCCGCTGTTCGCAGACACTCGTGAATAAACCGCCGCTGCCATTGCTCTGCGACTTGCATCAGAGAAGCCGTGTAGTTGAAACCCATGTACGGAGCTTGCTCCAGTCCATCGACGACTGTTCATATTGTTCAACGCGTTCAGACTAGCGGTAAAATCAACCCAGCGTTTTCGATAAGATGAAGGTACGATCTCATCCCATTCGAGACCAGCCCACCATAAGTCCTGCATAAGTAGTTTAGCGATCAAGGTAGTCGGCGCGATCCAACCACAAGGGTCGAATAACTGAGCCACTATCGAGAGGATTTCACACTTCGTTTGACCAGATGAGTAGATTTGAGGTGGGGTTAAACGGAAGCAGTCATTTTGGGGGTCCCAGAAAACACCCAATTCGCTGACTAGGCCGTCACTACAAAGTTGATGCCACGTGGGGCGCAGTCGATCTGTCTCAGGGAGATCTTCCAATAGCTCAGGTTGATTGGCTATCCACCTTCTGAGGGGAAAGCCTCCCGCTTGCAATAGTTGGATGACTTGATCACGTCGAGTCTTCGCCTGTTGAAGGGTATCACTTCCGGTCAGCACGTCGTCGATAAAGCGGTCATTCCGAAGCACTTCAGATGCCAGAGGATAAGTCGTTTGGAGATCAACACACAACTGTTGTAGCGTTCTGAGTGAGAGATATGGAGATAATGGTGTCCATTAAAGACCGGAGCCCCGCTGCAGTCTCGTGTCTCATAGGTTGAATGTTGCGCAGAGCCACCAAGTGATCTGGTATAAGTAGCCGTGGATGTTCGAAACGAGATTCCAGTAACGCCCATGCTGTAGCATAATTAGCACCTGTTACTTGTAGATTGTCGATCGCTGACTTAGCTTCGCCCTGGACGCGAGACTTCAGGAAAGACATGCGTTCCACATCGCTGAGTTGGGCGTTTCTATGAATCAAGTCGCGAAAATGGTCTCGAAAGATCATTTGACTCTCGAGATCATAATGATCTGTCCATTCGGATCATCTTGATCATCTTTTTTGGGTAATTTGTCAGACTAAACAAAATGGCCGCCTATTTTTGGCGCTGATGTCATAACGACATAACCTAAAAATTGTATCTAACCACACGCAAGTGGCAACTACACTTAACAGATGATATTTTCTAATATCAGAATTCGTTAATTTTTTAACTTTTCAAGTACACTGCACGATCAGGAACCATAAGAAGCTCGCATATGAGCTAAAGTACTCTAAGAACGTCAGCCATCTTGGTTTGCTTTGATACATGATCCCACATCAGATCATCATGATCTCAAAAGTCGATCATTCATTCCAGCCGATCAAAATGATCTTGATTTCGGTATCATTTTTGTTGCATATCAAAATGATATTGTTTTCGGTATCATTTTGAACTTTTTTTTTACTGTGTTGTACATTTCAAAATTAGCATACTAAATATTGTCTTAACTTTGTTTCCGAATTTTTAAGCTGTTGATAAACGTTGATTTATCTGGGTGTGTGTGTAAAATAAACTTTATTATAACCAATACACGTTTCCCCGTTTCCAACATAGCACACCCGAAAAAAAAGTTTTTCTCGAAAAAACCTGGGACAGATGTGGTTTTTTCGGGAAAAGCATAGGTCTAAACCTGGTACAGACCTGGTTTTTTTCGGGAAAAGCATAGGTCTAAACTATGTGTGTTTACTCATCATTTCATAAAAAATAACAATTATGCCAAACGGTAGTTCTGACAAATAAAAATTGGGGTAAATAAAGGTGTAGAGGGCTATTCTTTCAATGAAAATGATGACAAATGGCATTACAAAAAAATGAAACTTATGCCCACTGTTTATGAAAATTGACTTGCACAGTAAAAACAAATACCTAAAGTTATATTCGACTTCATTTCAGACTTGACTGGAATTGAGAAAGCGACTAATTTTAAGTATACAAATTATCTTAAATAATGCACTTTCTTATCCGAAATAAGAAATAAGCATTTCTCGACTGAGATAAAGTAAACTATGCACCTAACTCTCAATATATACTTCAGGAAGTAGGTTGAAGGCAACCTGAAATAACATGTAAGGCTTTCGTTACCTAAAATTAAGAAGTACGCATTACTGAATTTCAGTTTTTCTCTGCCTGAATCGCGCTGGGGCACGCATGCGACGTGGTCTTCGTTCTATCGTACTCGTAAATATCCTAAATTCTCGAACACTCGTGGAGTTCTATGTGTACCTTAAATTGTATTCACTTGACACAATCATCTATTTAAGCAGTCTATTTACTTTTTTTTCGACTGCAAATTTGCAGCTATATTTTCTGCTCATATGCTTAGGGTAGTTAGATTTTCACGGAACGTTCATTGTTTTTTGTCAAGACTGTCATCGAGAAGTATGATTGTATAGTGGCGTTCACACAAATAAAAAAGGTTTTTGGCGCAGACAAAGTGGTCTACTTGCGTATTTATATAAGGATTATCGTTATAATTCATGCGATTTCGAGTTCGAACTTACGGATCGGGGGGTGAGGGGATACATAATTTCAGTATAAATATGCCTCTCACTTTCCGCTAAGTGAGTCGTTAATTTAAGGTCATCTTAACCATACACTGAGTTTTCAATATAAAATTCATCTTCATGTTGCTATTATAATTGAATTTACATACTTAATGTTGCTGTTAATCTTAATCATTGCTATCATCAAAGTTATTTTAATTTTACGTCTTTACTACCTGGATTTTAGACTTTTTGTTTGCTTACTTTAATGGTTAAAACATTCTTAATTTCAAATCTCATATGCTTCTTTTTGTTACACCTTAAAAAAAGTCCAATTTTCCACTTGAATTAAGTATTTTTTTTTCTGTGCATTGGTGGGTGATACGGACACATCAGCGGTCAAATAAAAGATGTAATTATTTATTTACTTATCTTAAAAGCTGTCGTGTAACCGGGTGACATTCACTTGTGGGTACATTGAAAAACAAATGTGTATACTACAGTTATAAGTATTAAACTCATTAAAAATTTTTTTTTCCCAATACCCGCGCCAGAACTTCCGACTTACACGTTTGTTGGTCTTTACTCGATTGGTGACGTGACAGCAAAGTAATGTGGTATTTAGCCCTCTAGAGAACTAAGTAATGCCATGCGCATCCCCAATCTACCCCTTCTCCCAGAAAATGCGCATCGCAACTTAGATTCTTCTGAACGAACGTGGTCGCTCGTTCCGGCGCGGTGATTGGAGAAAGCATCATGTGCAGCGAGCGGGATACATCGATTACCAATCGCTGTATCCCGCTTGTTGTACAATCTACTATTTTCTAGTTGTGTATTCTATTATGAAAACATATACCCATTAACAAAATGTTTAATATTCAATAAGTAAAAAGATAAAAGCATTCTACTTTGGGAAAATGTAGTCGGAGACATGTGACGGGTGACATTTTCGTATATTTAAATGATTTTTCTATCTTAACAGATAAAGTTTAAATAATTAGTGCACAAGGTATTATAGAGGGAGTCATGTACTATCAGGTCCTATAATTAAAACCTTTTTTAGGTGAATGGTAGCTAGTTTTTTTTCGGGACAGGATATTGTTGATTCTTTTTATCCGTATATCGTAGCTATAGGATATAGCGAACTATTGCATGTTTTCCCTATTTAGTCTTTCAAATAAATATTTTAAAGAATTGCAATTCATCCATTTCTATTTATTTTTACAGAATTAAGTTTACAACTCCTCTTCAGTCTCTTCAAGCGAGGTTCACAAGCAACGCAAGTAGCTCCTGAGGCTGTTATTCGTGCAACTCGTCAAACTTATTCTTAGAAAATTGGAAATCAATTACCATCTCCAATAAAAGGAACTGTAAAGGTAGGGTTAAGTAATAATGAATTATTTGTCACTGGAATGGTCCTTGGTGATGAGTTTTATCAAATCTACACAATTGAGGTTATACCATACAAACGCCGACATGTTGTAATAAATTTGCGTAGTAAAAAATGTTATCCAATGCTTCCAGTTGTACATGGCGATACACAAGAACTCCAATATAACGCCAGTTTCGGGAGTTGCCTCGCAGTGGCCGTGGCACTAAATTAGTCGTTGGAAACGTGAACAGTCAGCGCCGTATGAACCACTTCTGTTGGATTTTTCTCCCGCTTTTCTCGCTCCCGCTTACTGCTCAGCCGTACTGCCCGCATTTATCGCTCGCTACTGGTGGCGACGAATTGTTGACACTCCTTGTGCGCTGAGAAACTGCGTGGGCCAGCAGTTCTAGGAAGAACTAAATCAGTCGGCCTTATATTGGAGGTCTTATATATTAATTATGTGCAAGCGCCTGACCCTGCGAAAACTATGTACGTCCGATTAGAAGTTATTGAAACAAAAATTCAAGTAACAACGTTACAAGCAGTTAAAAATACATTAGAAAGTAGCTGTATTGTATCTGAAATGTCTGCAATTTATTGGTTTCCTTGTCAACCTCGAGAATTTTCCAGACTGTTTTCAAATTCAAGTAATAAAAATATAATATAAGAATACAATTTTTTTATTTCTTCCCGACCCTAGTCTTGTGTATGAAAGTTTTATTTTCGTTGAATACACATATTTTATTAAATAATAAGTAAATTATTATCAAATGCTCACTTCAAAATCTAACAATTTTTCAAATGATTTATAAAATCGAGAAAGATGTACTGATTGTTAATTATAATTAGAGAATTAATTTTGTAGCTTATTCGACAGTAAATTGTTTATTTGATAATAATTACTTGATTTTTTGTGTTTTTACTTTTTCCTGTAGAATAAAGCTGTAATTCTTATGCAATCCTAATGATCAGGGGCTGATCGTATTCTTTGAAAGATTCTTTACGGCTCTATTCGCTTCATTTTGATCCAAACTCGACTGTCGGTAACCGGATGCGCTCGGGAAAGGTTTTCGGCAGTTTTCATCTCACTTGGCCAAAAGTCCAAGAAATTGCGTGCGCTGCTAATGAAAATCCAGCTACAGACGGTAGAAAATAGCTAGTAAGGATGAGTTTACTATATGTAAATGTTCAAAAAAGCTGTGCAATTGTGCATAAAAAGTGCGACTGTTGCTTCTCGCGTTTCACGCTCGATAATATATTTATCTCGCGCTTCGCGCTCCGTCATTGTATTTCCCCCACATTTCTGCAAAGACCTTTTAAAATTAAAGATCAAAGCATCGACAACTGTAATTTGGCTATTGTGAATTCTCATTTGTTAAAGCTCCTTCGGCTTTAACGAACACATTCTCACCACGTATCTCGTGCTTCGCACTTGACTTTGTCCACAATGTAAACTTTTCCACATTAGGTTCATAAAATGCATATTAAATTTATTTATGTACCTCGGCCTGGGATTGCTTATTCAGCTATTGCAATATAAAGTATAAAATTGTATTTATCATGATTACTTTCATAGTTGTTTCTTGTTTTGCAATAAATTTTATTCTCAACTACCCTGAAAAATGTATCATTTCAATAAACTCATATTATTACAATTCATAATATGCATTGGTATTGAAACATACGCATTTTCATTGTCTTCTTTTTATAATTGAAAAAAGTGCGCATCCTATAAGAAAAAAACTTTTTTGTTATTAAACATTTTATTGCATTTTGTGTCGTTTTCCATAAATTTAATTAGTGTATTTTCAATGTTATTTTTTACGATTTAAACTACAAATACACATCCTAGCGTAAAGTGGTTTTGAGCAAATTTGTAGATATAATCTGGGCGAAAAATTTTCTTAAATAAAATGTTATTGTAGCTTGTATCCTTTCTCTAAAAAGGTAATTTTTTATTCCTAATATATTTTTATAACAAGAGTCTATAAAAAATGTGTAGATTTTTCTTGGTTGAACAACTTTTGTCATCATTTTTTTTCGTCTCTTGTGCCGTTTTTCCAAAAGTTTAATTTTTTCATTTTGTTTTTTACGTTTAACAGCCTTCACCGCAAAATCCACACTCCTTGCAAACAGCACTCCTTCCTCGTTCGCAGTTCTCTCTACCTTTGATGATACTAAAATTATTCTTTTCTGAAATATCGCAAGAAATCCTAATCAAAAAACTGTTAGAGGTAAAATCAAATGCTCTAAGTTCTGATGGTATTTCAATTAAAATGATTCGCTTCGCTTTACCAGTCATTTGTCCTATTCTCTTGCCTATCTATAACGCATCAGTACAGGTGGGAATATTTCCTGATACCTGGAAAGGCGCGATTATTCGCCCTGTTTCTAAAATATCTAACCCTACCTCTCCCAAAGATTTCCGCCCGATATCCATCCTCTGTGCCTTGTCTAAACCTTTCGAAGATTAGGTACGTTTCGGACAGCAGTACTTCTGGGACAAGTCAATTTAAAAATATAATCTAGAGTATAAGCTTTTTTTCTGATTAAATATGCTTCTCTTAACTCCAGTGAACTTCGTCCAAAGTTTCAACATGATAGGAATTTTTAGTTACCTAAAAATCATGAAAATAAATTTTGCAAGTGTGAAAGTAAAAATTTGGGTTTTCGATATTTCAGTGTTCTCTCTTTTTTCAACTTTTATATCGCATGAATTTGAGTTATTTAATAAAGTTTAATTATTTACAAAACTCCTGCTAGCCTCTTTTTCCTAAAAAATATTTTTATAAAGTTTTAGAATGATTAATATCTGAGAAAGTCAAAACGGTACGTTTAGGACAATATTTTACCTGGTGGATAGAATCACAATTAATAATTTTCCTGACACTTCTTATTTGTTAAATGAAAGATATAACGCGTTCAAGATATTACAGTTAATTTTCGATCAATTTGTCTATTTTTCGTTTCATAAAAAACCGAACTTGAAAGATTTTTATTTTTCATGTTAATAAAAAACTTCACCCTTCGCAGGAAAGCATACACAATATGTGATTTTGACTGCAGTATATTCATAATTTCACATATTCTATTTCACAAAATGCGAAAGAGAAAGCTATCTTATTCTTTTGTTGTAAAAATAAAAAAAGCAGTATGAATGAACCACAAAATGTATACACAAGTTTTAACTGCCTGATTTTGAATACATTTTTTTGCAATTATTAATTTTACTCATTAATTAATTATATTAGTTATCAAGGGTTTCACTATATTTTAATCCGCCGTTCCTCTTGCAATAATAAGGACTGACTTCTCTTCGGGGGGATGGGGTCAACTTTGCACGTAGAAACTTTGCACGTGCCCAACTGTGCACGTCGATGGCCAGACGGACAACTGTGCACGTCGTTGGTCAGATGGACAACTGTGCACAGATGGTACTTGGACAACTGTGCACGCCGAAATTTGGACGTGCACAGATGGGCTCCTGTGGGCTTGGACGTGCACAGATGTCACTTTCCTAACTGTGCACGTGCACAGATGTCACTTGTCCAACTGTGCACGTGCACAGTTGTCAGTTGCCCAACTTTACACGTGCACAGTTGTCACTTGTCCAACTGTGCACGTGCACAGTTGTCACGTGCCCAACTGTGCACGTGCACAGATGTCCCTTGCCCAACTGTGCACGTGCACAGATGGAACTTGCCTAACTGTGCACGTGCACAGATGTCACTTGCCTAACTGTGCACGTTTATGTCCGTACATAAGGGTTGATACGAGGGTGGTCCTTTATATCTACGTATAATTATACGCCCTCACCTACGACTCGTTACAAAAATATTGCGCTCGTTTCAAAAAGGCTGTCAGTCCGCATTAGTCACGAAATGTACTATCTAATACTTTTATCTTATTAAGCTTCTTTGAGTTTCCCAGTGGGTCTAACTACTAACTACCGTACCTACTCGGTAGGTCTTTATTTTTTTCAAGTTACTTATCTGTCTTTGATTTTACAAAATCGTTTATTCATTTGATGTATTTTCTTATGATGTAACAAAAAGTGAAGTTGAAAAAAAATTTTCAATAACTTTTATCAAAGTTTTACTGTTGCTTATGTGATGATGTATGGGGCTCATATCATGAGCACTCTGCTTCCTCGTCGAATAGATCATTTGCTTCCTTAAAGAAGAAGGATTCATTATTTTGATAAAATTGTAAATCTCAATTTTTCCAATATTCTAACTGGTTAAAATTTTCTTAATCTTCAATCAAATATATTAATATTATAGAACAATGGATTTGTTTCGAGTCAAGGAATATTCTGTTTCCATGCATTAGCTGTGAATTATGATAATGAGAAAAAGTTTAACTATAAAAAACAATTTTTCAAGTAGTAACAACGTGCTAAGAAATGCAATTAACATGCTTCAGAACATTGTATTAGACATTTATCAACTGACGAAAGTTAAATTAAATGAATTAAAGTTTTTTCGAAAATGTAACTATTACGAAGCTTTTTCTATGAGGAAGCAAAATAAATTTAAAGGAAGATTTTCTTATATTTATAATAATTTGGAAGGAATGTTTTCTTAAAAATAGCCTTTCAAATATTTTGAAACAAACTTTAGAAAAGTTAGTACGCTCCATTCCACCGGGATTGAATAATTTTAATTATTAAAAATGTATTATGCGTAGATATAAAGGATCACCCTCCTATAAACCCTAACGTAAGGACATAAACGTGCACAGTTGGGCAAGTGACATCTGTGCACGTGCACAGTTGGGCAACGGACATCTGTGCACGTGCACAGTTGGGCCAGGCACATCTGTGCACGTGAACAGTTAGGAAAGTGACATCTGTGCACGTCCAAGTCCACAGGAGCCCATCTGTGCACGTCGAAATTTCGGCGTGCACAGTTGTCACTTGGACAACTGTGCAAGTCTACATTTCGACGTGCACAGTTGTCCAAGTACCATCTGTGCACGTGCACAGTTGTCCAAGTGACAACTGTGCACGTCGAAATCTAGTCGTGCACAGTTGTCCAAGTACCATCTGTGCACGTGCACAGTTGTCCAAGTGACAACTGTGCACGCCGAAATTTCGACGTGCACAGATGGGCTCTTGTGGTCTCGGACGTGCACAGATGGACGTGCACAGTTGTCCGTCCGACCATCGACGTGCACAGTTGGGCACGTGCAAAGTTGCTACGTGCAAAGTTGTCCGTCACCCCTCTCCGGTTTGCTTCAGATTAAATAATATTTTAATGAACGCGAAATCTCGCATTGGACATGATTCATTCACTTTAAAATTTTGTTTCGCATTCAGACGGATTCAAAATCTAGACGTTATATGCGAAGTATCGGATTTGAAAGTTTTGGACTGTCCTCCCTAAACCCAGGTAGTTGAAAAACTGATTTCACGACAACATCACGTAAACGCGGAATAGTATATTGTGCTACAAGTGCGGAAAGTATGCAGTTCCACACGAGTGTGAAGTTTGTTGTACGAGACAGAGGCGAGTCGTAGGCGAGTTGGGAACAAGCCGAAGGCGAGCTGTAAACGAGCCGAAGACAAGCCGGAAACGACCCGAAGGTGAGTACTATAAACTTCACAAGAGTTGCAACTGTCTACTTTCAGCATCTGTTGCACACGATATTTTTTGTAACGAATGCAGGAAATTTTCGATTTGAGAAACAATATGAATACATTTTTTGGAAATTTATGGTAATTTTTGGAAATTTATGGTAAAATTACCAAAAATTCCGGAAATTTTCGGTGAATTTGTATATTACCGAAAATTTCCAGAAATTAAAGGTATCGAAAGTTTTTTGGGGAAAATCCGAAAATTTCAAAAATTTCCGAAAAATTGCTGAATTTCCAAAATTTCCGGAAATGTATGGACAATTGATAAATTACCGTAAATTTCAGGTATCCACGAATTTCTAAAATTTTCGGTAATTCATCGGTAATTACTGGTTATTTACCAGTCATTTATGGTAACTTATCAATTCGAGTTTGTCCAATCACTATTCGCTACTCACAATCAGTCTCTCAAGCGTAAAATCATAAAGAAGTGAGGTTATTATTCCGGCAGTCCTGGAAAGTGCAAGCGCAGCCGCTAGAAAAAGTCTTTTTATTACTGCTTTTAACCACGGCTTTGGAATTGGTCAATTCCCGCACGCAATACATGCTTTGAAAAGCGAACATTCCGTGCGTGCGTTACAAAAAAATTCTTTTTAATCCCACGTTTTTTTTTCATCAAATCATCAAATGATCGATTATAACGTTTATTGAATTTTGAGATTGACTGTACAGACTACAGTGTACATATAGACGAGAGTATGTTCTTAATTATGTTGATCTTTCTATTGCATCATAAAAAAGTTATTTTTAGTCCTTCTAAATTATACATTTGACATTATAGTCCACTACTTTAAAGACAGGAAATTCTCCATAAGGCAGTTTCAATATTTAGAGAAGATGAAAATCGTTACAGCATCTTTAACCTTATTGGTTTTCTTCAACTTTATTGGTAAATCTAATAATATATATACAATTTTAAATGCATTTTTAATTGCAGTATATTATTTCCTATTCGAAATTATTCAAATAAAACCCCTTTTTCTCCCTAGTGAAAAACTCCACGTCGATTATGACGTGGTTTCCGATGTGAATAGATATTTTTTTAACAAATCTTAATAATTCTGAAATAATGTCCATGATTTTCGGTTTTCCGGTACTTTATTAACCCTGAAGAAATGCATTTATTTGACATCTGTGAAAAAACATAACATCGTGAATCTTGATAATATTTTGCTATTCCCAATTACCATTTTGCATAATTTTAATTTTTCTGAATTACCATTTTTCTTGATCGTTCTGCTTACTAATTACCATTTCACATAATTGAGGCACAAACCGCCAAATTGCAATTTTTCATAATCACCACTTCGTCAATCGTCGTGTAACAGGAATGTATTATTTTACCTGTAAAGCAAATTCAACATTAGAAAAGTTATGCTCTCGTGTTAGTAACTTTTAGATTATGTGGCTGTTCGGAAAGTCGCGAGTCTTGAAACTACATTTTAATATAAATAAATATAAATATAGATTATTGATAGATTATACACGCTATTATATTAAAATTTATTTATAATAAGTAAATATATCGAATTTTAACAGAGACATGAGAAATAAAATTTCGCATGTATCGCAGGGATTCGATTCTAAACCTATCTACTTATTATTCTAACACTCAGAAGTCGGTAACTTTTACGATCGGCTGCTTTAGCACTTGTCAATCTTTAAATATTTTCCCTAAACCTAAACCTGCACCTATTAAGAGCCAGACAATCATTATAACTTTTTTTTCGTCCAACCCCCTCTAAAAGTTGGCCTTTATATGCAAGTAGAGCAAGCGGAAAGTGACCGATTTCAGACCGATGATGACAACGCATGCGCACTTGCGAGCGGACTGTAAATATTTTACGCCCGCTGCTGCGAGCATAATAGTATTTTCACAACTTACTCGTAAACTAAGCACGTTTTTTTCTAAATAAATTAAATTGAAATCAGAAAAATACTTGGCTGTTTACAATAATGTATTATCAACTTGATATTACAATTTATTATTACATCTCCGATCTGAATTACGATGTAATCACGTTAGAAATTCGAACCCTAAAGGAGGTGCTGGATTTCGATTTAAATCATTAAATATATAGTATAGATATTGAAAGATATTTAAAAATATTATATGAAAAATATTATAAATAAATATCATAAATTATAGTATAATAAATATGAATATATTTTATCTTTATTTTATTTTTTTTACAAATATATAGATATCAAGCCGTAAAATTTGGGTGTTAATTTTTCAAATCCTGGATTATAAAACGTAATACACTGGAACTTGGATTTAACAACGGTTTCGTACATGGCTTGTAGTGGCCTTGACCCTAAATCCGAGGAATCCAAACGTAAACATTCAGGGCCACATGAACCAATTCCGTTGGATTTGGACGTATGCTAAAAGCTGACGCAACTAAAGCGCTGAGGGTTCTGCCCTCATGTTGTTTGTCACGCATGACTGAGCACCGCCTCTCTCTCGGTCCCGCGGTCCCCGCATCACCAAAATGCCGAGGACTGAAATTCTAGGAACGTCGTAAATCCGGATTTCTTAAATCCAGGTTTCAGTGAACATACTACACCCAGAAAAAAGTTTATTTGAATCAAACAAACTTTCTTTAAATCAAAGAAATTCTAGTATTGATATACGGTCAAAGAAACATTTGTTTGATTTAAAGAAATTTTTGTGTTAAATTTTTTTATTTGATTTGAAGAAATATTTCGTTAAATTAAACAGATAATTTCTTTAAATTAAAGAAATATTTCTTTGCTTCAAACCAAAGATTTCTTTAAATTAAAGAAATATTTCATTGATTCAAATGAAAAATTTCTTTAAATTGAAGAAATATCATTTTTTATTTTACCTTTATATTTCTTTAAATGGAATAACCGTTTTGGTTAAAACAAAAGAATAGGTTAGTTCAAAATAAATATATATTTTCTTTAAATTCAATAATGAATTACGAATAAATTGGCACGAATTTTTTTGCTTAAATTATTTTATTGGAACACAGAACACGGTGAAACGTCATCAGTGGAATCTTCGCCTGTAGCAATTAAATTAATTTCGTGTATTGCTTCAACTTCAATAGTATCTGCAGGACCATCCAATCGCGGCTTTTTTGTTTGATGAGATTGGTTCTTCGAGGTCAACCTAAAATTTGAAAATGAAATAAAATTATTTTATAAAATAAGAAGACATTTCAAGTTTTTCAAAGACTAATAATGAGATCGCAACAAATAACATTAATACGAATATTTAAGAGAAATTAATATCTTTGTAAATATCAATTTGTAGAATCAGATCTATAAAAAGTATTAACCGTCATTGACTGTAAAGCATCTTCTATTTCGATGGGAATCGTTTCAAGATTTAATCCTTGATAAAAGGATAACTTTTCTATAAAAAATTTTCGCTTTTCTTCGCACGGGATTATTTTTTCAATCAGCGGATTGGAAACTTCGAGTTGCAAGAAATTTTCATGGTTTATATGTTCACCTAAGGAAAAAAAGTTTATTTTAATATTTTTGGTGTGTAAATAAAACTTATTCTTTCCTAATTTACAATTTTTAACGAAAATTTAAGACAAAAAGAAAAACTATATTGAAATTATGCCCATAGGTATGGTAAGGTCATGCAGTATTAGGCGCATAAAATAAAAGTACATACTATACTTACGGTAGAAAGCTGTTATCGTATCTGCTAATCCCCACGAAGCTAGGATGTCACACACTTCCTTATCACACATTTTCTACAGTGACTACAGATCTCAATCAACTTTCCGAGCCGGCTCAACTACGCGTCTTCCCAAAGCCCAAATCGTTGACAACACGTACGTGGATTAAGAAACTCTTTCTTTGATTCAAAGAAATAATTTCTTTATTTAAAATTAATGATTTTAAAGAAATTATTTCTTTCATTTAACTTAGTAATTTTTTTGAGTCAAAAGAATTTTGTTTTAAATCAAAAAACTCATTTAAACAAATAATTTTTTTAAATTGAAGAAACTGCGTGACGTCATTTATTAAAATCAAAGAAATTTTCTTTTAATATAAATATATTTATTTGTTGAATCAAAAAAACGTAGTCAAAAAAATGTTTTCTTTAATTTAATAGAGAACTTTTTTCTGGGTGTATATTTTACGGCCTATTTTTCTCAATATAACAAACTATGATGCATGTTTTCCTTATTTTAGACGTTCAAACTGATATATCATGTAATTAAAACTCACTCATCTTTATTTCTTACAGAATTCAGTTCACAGATTTTTTGGCATGGAACGAAAGTATCTCCTGAGCCTAGTATTCGTCACATTCACTATTACAAAGATGAACATGGTGATCTTAAACCTATAACAGGAACTGTTAAAGTAGGGATAGATGATTTTGGGATCATAAATGGAGTAGTCATTAAAGACGTGCTTCGTCCAGTGTACGATATTAATTCCAAATGGATTGGAATAAATTTACGTCAAAACAAAAGTTATCCAGTTACCAACCGTATAGCTCAGGGTATCAATTTCGGGGGGGAGCCTCTGAAAACTATTCATGTTACCATCAGACATTAATTTAAAGAAAAATGTTCAACTAAAATATAATATCAGTTGTGATCCTAAGTACGATCAAAACGTTACAAGCAATTTACTATACATTAAAAAGTCGATGTATTTATAATGTCTGCAACTTGTTAATTTCTTTTACACCCTCGTGAATTTATCAGATTGTTTTCAAATTCACTTTAAAAAAATATACCTATATAATATAAGAAAATAACAATGAACCTCCGAAAAGCACTTACCTCCGATTAATGTTTCACTCCCTTTACCTATTTATTTTGAAGCTCTGATTACAAAAATGAACATGAAAATATCCGCACTTGTCGTTTTCAAGGCCAAAACTTGATTAAGCTATACAAATTTCACGTTTTCTCCGTTTATCTCAGGAAATATTACAAATTTTCAAAAAAAAGGTTTAAATAAAAATTCGTACCCAGGAAAAAAGAACTAATTGAAAAGGCGACTCCGTGAATTGCGTATCTGTCATTTGCAGATTGAGATTATTAAAACTGAATTGGTTTGCGTCTATATGAATCGGTCAGTTTCTCGAATGGCTTCGAATCTGCAATGTACTACAATGTCCATTTCAAGCAAAGTCATATTGAATCGGTTAACCTCTTTTCGAATGAGACCGATTTTTTTCAGGTTAGGCTGCCATATTTCACATGATTCTTAACATTTATAAATTATTGATAGATTAGGAGAAATCAGACGCAAGGCTATTAGATTCCTTTTCTTATTTCAGTTCTAGAGGATGTGAAGGCTTTTGTGGCTTATAAGTCTGTCAAAAAAATAATAACGAGTAAAATGCTGTTAAAAACCAATCGGCGGCAATCTGAAATTCCAGTGACAGATATGCTATTCTAACGACTTCGAAACCTATTCAAAGCAAGTGAATGGATTTTTGTTTTCTGGGTAGCTCTTTCAAAAATCCATATTTTATGTTATGTACGTTTTTACCCTTTGAGTGATAGTTTTCGAGAAAATGGATGATAAATATTAAAAATCACAGAAATACTGCAGAATGGTTATAGCGGTGTGACCTAAACTATTTCTTTGATCAGTCACAGGGGTGCCTTCCTCTCCTCCACGAGACATTGAAAAGAGGAAGGGGTGTAACTTAAATTATTTCTCTAGCCAGTAACAGGGGTACCCCCCCCCCCCCATGATGCATTGGAATGGATTAACGGCGTGGCCTAAATTTGTTTTGTGACGAAACACAAGACCCCCCCCAAGAGGCATTGGAAAGGATTAACGGCGTGGCCTAGACTGTTTCTATGACTAAACACAGGAGTCCCACCCCCTACGAGACATTGGAAGGGGATAGGGGTGCTGCGCAAATCATTTCTCTGACCAGTAACAGCGGTGTATCCCCCCACGAGACATTGGAAAGGTGTAATATAATTAAAATTATCGTTATTTATACCAAAACATGACCAATTCAATTAGATAAACGTTTCTTTTTCAGCCTGCTGGCCTTTAAAAAATTGACTTGCTTACACTTTCATTTTTTTACAGCATTTTCTTAAAACTAACCCTTAAAAACTAACATTCATCCATACCTTATTTCTAAGACCGCACGCTCTTATCGCCTTGCCTTCCTCGCTTCGCCTCGCTCGCATGTCCCTACTTTCTCGCATTGCCAAACTCTGCTTCCGCGGCTAATACCTAATACTTATCTACTATTTACAATATTTACAGATTACTTATATCTACTTACTCTCCTATTTACAATCTTTCCTTCTCCATTCCTCCTTCCTTCTCTTCTTCTCCATCTTACCAAACACTCTCTTCACCGATGCTACGGCCCTTTTGTCCCTCCTTTCATGCATCCCCCTTCCCACACAGTTCACACATCCTCTTCTCCCTAGAGAGCCAGAACCTATTAAAGCCCTCCATGCACCCACATCTCATCCTCGCTATAAGCTCCTGACTTCCTTTCGGTCCTTTCTCACACAAATATTTCTCTCTCGCCCTTGGCATAATCCACACATAGTTCCCGTTAAACCTTGACTCTCTTATTCTCTTCCCCTACTGTCTTCTCTCTCCATGCCGTTTTTATTAACCAACTCATATACCTTCCTTCCTTCCTCGTGCATCCTTCTCACTTCATCCATCTGCAGTCCATTCGTTCTAAAATACCTTTCCCTTTCAACCTCCATCTTCCCACCCCCTCTCCTGTTCTCCTTCTCCCACCAACACTCCCTAACCAGCTTACTTCCCCCTCTTCCAAAAATTTCTCCTCATTCCTCGGAAACAAGAAGCCCATGTACACTAACTCTTTCACCTCCTGCACCGCCTTTCTCTTCCACTTCCACTCCCCTCTCTTATCCCTTCCACCTCCTTTTCTGAACACCATAACCTTGGACTTTTCCGCATTCAGCTCTAACCTATTCTTATCCAGGTATCTTCTCAACCTCTTCATCATCTCCTTTGACCAATTGAATTAATTGAATTAAAGAGACTTTTGGTTAATTGAGAAAAGTATTTTTTTTCGCAAAGATCATAAGTTTACACTAGTCATTTTTCTAACATGCTTTTTATTATTTTTCCGTATGTCACTTGTATAGTTTTTGTTATAAAGTTAAGGAAGGCAGATTATGAAAAGTTTTAAATATTTTAAATAGTTTTCTCTATTTCTGTTCCTCTCTGTAATTACTTGCAATTCAAAACACATTATTTATCATCTTGGTCCTCCTATATTATGAAAAGATTTCGCTGCCGCCGCTGTTTCAAGAACTGGACGTATCTGCATTCCTCTTTGCCCCAATCTTATACTACTTTGCCGCAGCCGTATAGCACTTTGCCCCAACATTATGCCACTTTGTGTATCCTTAATGCCCATAAAATTTAAAATTATAAAAAATTATATAATTAGCATATAACCAGCAGCTTTCTATCTATTTTTGCTTCCTCATATACATAGAGGAAGCTTTGCAATGGTAACATTTTCGAAAATTTTTAAATTCATTTAATTAAACGTTCCTCAATTAAAACATGTCTAATACAATGTTCTAAGCAACAGTCCGGACGTATGTGTGTGTGCGTCAGCGTGTGCGTGTGGATGGCACACTTTTTTGGGAACACGATAACTTGACAACGGTGGCAGATGCATTAATGAAATTTGGAGGGCCTATTTTCGCCACTAATATCTTAAAATTGACCAAAAGATTTCTGAAAATATTTATTGAATTTTTTTAGCACTTTATAATATTTTAAAAATCGGTTTTTATAGTAAAACTTTTTTCATGAACATAATTCAAAGTTGATACAAGAATATAAAAGTTGTGTTGATTCGAGACGAATGGATTGACCTATAATATTGATAAATTTTATTGAAGAGTAAGGAAGCTGTGGGAATGCATAATATTAACGGAAAAGACTCCTTGATTCAAAGCAAATCGATTGACCTATAATAATAATACACTTTATTGAAGATTAAGGAAGTTATGCCCATTTATAATATTTGAAATATCTGTTTCTAACAGAAACCCTTTTTTCATCGACATAATTCAAAGTGGACGCATGAATAGAAAAGACTTTTTGATCAAAAATTTTCAAATAAAATAATTCTCACAATTTTGGTAAAAAAAAATCATAAAGCTGGGATAGGGATTAAAAATTGTATCATTTTGTAATTTTGTATTTTTTGTAAATTTCTATTTTTAAATCGATCAAAATGAAAACTTTAGTTTATCTACTATGTAGAAAATCATTAATGCTTTCTCTACGAGGAAGCAAATACATTTGCTAGCGGGAAGCAAAGTGCTCGTGAAATGAGCACCATATACAAACAAAGTGGAAACACTCGAGATCGAATTGACAGCTATAGTTTACCAAAAGATCCAGGTAGAAGTTCAATACGTTAAATAAGTTTCAAAATTAGTTTCAAATTTCACAACTATACACAAAAGGAAAATTAGCTTATCCAAAATTTGTACAGTATGTATTATGGTATATGGTATTTGTGAAATTATCCGTTTTCACATATTTTTTGTATGAAAATTTGAAAAGTCATGAAAAGTTCTTCATCCTTTCACGCATATATTTAATCTGTAAAAATCCGAATAGAATCGATAAAAAGTTCTTAACATATGGAAGTATATTTTTCAAATGATGCCATGCCACGCTGAAAAAACCAGTTCTCGTCAGATCACTGAAGTTAAGCAGCGTTGGGCGCGGTTAGTACTTGGATGGGTGACCATTCGAGAATACTGTGTGCTGTTGGCATATTATGGGTGTGGTGAGCCCAAACTTGTAGTTATTTATAACTACAAGAAAACTATCCACCTAGAAACACTACCCGAATCGGGTAGTGTCACGCCTAGCCTGAAAGGGAAATGGCTTAATGGTATACAAAAACTAGTCAAATAAATAAACTATCGTTTGGTTCCTCTGCTGTATCCTCTTTCTGTTGACCCAAAGAAATATGAAATCTATCTCTAAATTGAAAAATTTAGTGGAACTCTAAACAATATTTGTAAAGAAAGATTGGATCAAATATTAAATTTCCAAAAGTTTGATTTCGAGATGCCCATTTTATCTCAGTGGCGCCAGCATTGACAGTGGGCAAAACAGGTCACATCAGAAACGTCATTTGGTAAGCTCATCAGTCAACAAGTCCACATCATCACACTTGTCAATTTTTGATCTGCCTTTTTTGTTTTGTTGGGTGAAAATGTCGAAATTCGAGCCAAATAAGCGTCATTTGCGGGAAGTTTTGCTTTTTGCTATAATTCGAAAAAATCTGCAGCTGAGGCGCGTCGAATGATTGTAGAAACTTATGGTGAGTCTTGTATTAGTGAAAGAAGGTGTTGCGAATGGTTTCAGTGCTACAAAAATGGGAATTTCGACGTAGAAGGCAAGGAGCGTCCTGGACCCGTGAAAAAGTTCGAAGACACGGAATTGGAGGCTTTACTGGATGAAGATTCTTGTCAAACGCAACAAGAACTTGCAGATTCATTGGGCGTGACTCAGCAAGCCATTTCCCATCGTTTGAAAAGCTTGGGAATGATCCAAAAGCTAGGACATTGCGTGCCATACGAGTTGAAGCCACGAGACATCGAACGGCGTTTTTGCCAAATGTTGCTAAGGCCGTCGAAACGTACCTGGAAACACTGAAATGGGACGTCCAACACCACCCGCCGCGCCGTATTCTCCAGACATCGCTCCTTCCGATACCTATTCCGATCGATGACGCATGGCCTGGCTGAGCAACACTTCCGTTCTTACGAAAAGGCCAAAAATTGGGTCGATTCGTGGATCGCGACAAAAGACGAGCAGTTTTTTCGACGCGGAATTCATATGCTGCCAGGCAGATGGGGAAAAGTTGTGGCTAGCGGTGGACAAACTTTCAAGATTGAGTATATAACTATTTTTCCACAATAGAGCCTCAAATTATGAAAAAAACGGCGGTTTTCTATTTGTACTCCCAATAAATATACGCATTAGTTTGATATGAACTATGTAGAATCCATTTATTATAAATATAGGTTTAAAACGCAAGCACAATTCTACTAGTTTGGCTCGTATTGCAGATATAATAATAGGGAATACAAACACAAATATATGTAATAGCAAAACGCTCGACAATTAATGAACTTGCGTCTTTTCCATTTAAAAGAATTCATAATTGAACAATTTTATATTATTAAAAAATAATTTCATATTTATAATACTTGACATTAAATTTGAATATATCCAAGATAAACTATATACTATACCCTGAGATTTAACTACCTTCCATAAGGTCAGTCAGTGGGCACGAGATTTAAGAACGTAATTGGAACGTTCTAAAAACGTTTCTTGGACGTACAAGTCAACAGACGTTATTTGAACGTTTCAAAAGCTGTCCTAAGTCAGACCAAATAATGTTCTCAAAACATTTCATGTTCTAAATGCGCCCTTAAAACGTCTCTGGAACATTGTATGTTTAAGGAACGTTATTTGGACTGGCTTAGGACGTTTTTGAGACGTTTTAATTATGTTATTTAACGTTTGTGCCCACTGGGTAAGCTACAAGAAATGTCATCAAAATCTTCTGGTTCGAGAAAATAATCCCCCAGGTACACTGGAGTTTCGATTGAAGCAGGCTCGATTTACGCTTTCTGAGAATTGCTGTCGCTTCACATTCGCAAGGTATGTGATGAGCTGTCTCCTCACGAAAATCACACTTTCGACAAACAGGGTTGTCTCCAATCCTCATTTTGGTAAAGTGTTTTCTCAATCGGCAGTGTCCAGTAAGCATCCCTACTACGACATTAATCTTCCTTCTTTACATTTTCACGAGTTCATTACTCCTTTTAGTAGTCAAAGGGCCTCACGTTTGTAGTTTGTAGTTATCATATTTATACATTTCTTTATTTTTCAAATTAATTTTAAGAAAATTCAAATTTTTTTATTAATTTCAAAATATCAAAAGCTCTTGCAATGTATTTTATTTTAAAATGATTTGAAATTTAATAACCTCGTATTGAAAACGTTCAAAATTTAGGACAAACTTCAAAAAATTCATAAACTCAAGTAAACAACAGAGCGTTAACAACAGTTAACGCTCCACTCATGGATAGTGGCGTTCCAGGTTCAAATCCGGGCTGAGGCAGATTTTTTCTCGTTTGACCAGTAGATCGCAATATTTAACATCAGAAAATTAATCAAATAAACAAAATAGTGGAGGTGTATTTGAAAATCTAAAATTTCAATTTTGTACAATAAATTTACAATACGAAAAAAGTTCGCAGTCAAATACAAAAATTTCAGGAATTTTTTATTTCGCTAATCTTATAATTTCGAGCTTCTGCATAGCTCAATTTGGTGAGCTGTTTTCAAATGTTTCTGCGTGGAAGAAGTACTGTTACAGTAACTCAATTCCAACTGACACTTTGAACACCGCACTTTTTTATCAGTTATAATGAAATATTACCAAACTTCACTTGGAGGAGCCATTCTTATTCCAAATCAAAGAGAAATTTGCTCACGCGAAACACACAAAACTGTACACGATCCACACGATTGACGATACACGACAAAAGCTATTATTATTATTATTTTATTTTGGCCAACGGCCATACCACGCTGAAAAACCCAGTTCTCGTCAGATCACTGAAGTTAAGCAGCGTTGGACGCGGTTAGTACTTGGATGGGTGACCATTCAAGAATACTGACATGAGTGCTGTTGGCACATCGTGGGTGTGGTGAGCCCACACTTGTATTTATTTATAACTACAAGAAAAAACCTAGAAACACTACCCGAATCGGGTAGTGTCACTCCTACCCTGAAAGGGAAATGGTTTAATGGTATATATATATATATATATATATATTTTACATACATTAATATTTTAAATTAATGATTATCTACTGTAGGCTCATTATCTACTGTAGGGCGGTCTCCCCTATAGAATTTACAAAAATACAATTTACCTAAATAAAATTTTTAAAGGGAAATTATGTCCACTAATATTCATAAAATAATATAAAATAAACTAAATTAATTCCCTTGTTAGAAGAGGGCAATGAGTATCAGAAATTCTCCTTTCCTTTGAATCACAGGTATCAAATGAGATCATTCCAAACTATTTCTAAATATTGATTGAAATGTAATTTCTCTATATTTTATAAACTAATTTATTTACTCACTGTATAGCGTTACGGAAAACTTCTTAAACGGCTGGGACAAGTATTACGGAAAATTCCGTAATACTAGCCCTCCCGTAGCGCGAGGGGTATTGTTACGGAATTTTCCGTAATACTAGCTGACCACATAACGAGGGATAATTATACGAAAAAAAATGTAATATTAATATACTAATACAAACGATGGCCTTTTTTATTTTTTTACGGATTTATTAAAATTTTTAAATCTTAATATGGAAAATATGAAAGAATGTTGGCGTTTGAGGTTATGTTGAATTTATTTTTCAATAAGATCGCTGTCCTCTCTGTCAGAGATAAGGTTCTGAGATTTCACCTAATCTCTGGTTCAGATTTTTATTTTCACTTGTGTTATCGACACTCCAAATGCTCTGTGTTCACACGCACAAAGCCTAATTTTTCACAGTCAGTTTTTCTTTTATATGTATGATGATGATAACTGACGCTCAATTATGGAGAAAATAGGGTGTACCAAGAATAAAACACTGAGTAGTTTAGATGAAATATAAGTGGACTGTAACACTTTATTTAAATTATCATATATTTGAATTACAGTAAGTATGCCGAACCGAAGCCTTTCGCGCGTCATAAACGTTTCAAAGTCTCAATCGTATCTGAGCTTTTCGTCAAATTGTAGCCAGCAATTTGCAATGTATCTGGCGCTAAAATTCGCCCATAACACAGGTGGCGCTAAACACACAATTCAAATTCACATTTAGAGTTTTCAGAGATTAAAATGCTGTCGTTTCATAAATAATTATGTTTCATTCTTAATTATTACAATTTTGCGTAGCAACATCCTGCCGGGCTTGAACTATACGAGTTAAAAAAAAATAACTAGACATCTATACGGAGAGGCGAAACCTTTTTTACTCCGCGTTCAAACACACCGCTCTCAGTTTTGACTTTAACAGCTCGCACAATCCCATCATCGCCAGGTCTAACTTCAATTATTCTACCTAGTGCCCAACGCAAATGTGCAAAATTATCTTCTTTGCGTACAACTAAGGCACCTTCTTTTAGCAGATCGGATTGGTCAGTATGCCATTTAATTCTCACATTCATCTCATTTAAATATTCAACATACTATCGCTTCCACAAATCTTGTTCAAGTTTTTGAAGGTGTTCCCATGACGAAGACAATCGATTATCAGGAATTGTAGAAAGGTCCTGAGTTGGAATTGGTAAAAATGTTTGACCAATAATGAAATGACCGGGAGTCAAGGCGTTGAGATGGTTTGGATCCGATGATAGCAGTGACCAAAGCGGATACCTTCTTTTTTCCTGGAACGTCCTCGACCTCAAATAATCCATCAGGCTGCTCAGATTCCGGACGATTGAGCCAAATAGGTCCGCTTCTCCACATTTCATTATTCAGTAAATCTTCAGGTAGTTGTCCTCTATAAACAAAGTCTGCAGGATTTTCCTTTGTATTTACGTATCTCCAATCTGCAGAATTCGTGATCTCCTGTATTTTCACCACTCTGTTCGCTTCAAATATATTTAAGGTGTGAGGTGACGAGTTGATGCAATTCAGGACGATTGAAGAGTCAGAACAAAAATTAGTTTGGTCAATTCTTGGCCTTAATGTTTCTTTTACTGTTTTGTAGAGCATTTCTAAAAGTAGTGCACCGCAAAGTTCCAACTTTGGAAGAGTAGTGGTATTTACTGGTGCAAATCGAGATTTTGCACAGAGCAGAATTAACTGCATTCGCTCTTTATTGGACGACTGCAGATATATGCATGCACCGTAAGCCTTTAGACTTGCATCAGAAAAACCATGAAGATGTTACTTACTCGCATCTGGAATTTTAACAGCTCTCAATAAACTTCAACTGTTCAGCAATTTTAACGTTCTTCGATATCCTTTCCATAAAGTGATTATGTTGATTGGCACAGGGTCGTCCCATCCAAGTTTCAGCTTCCATAACTCTTGCATTCTAATTTTTGCATACACGATGACCGGTGGAACAAGTCCCAACGGATCGTATAATTGAGCGATTTCTGAAAGAATTACTCGCTTAGTAATATTACCCTCATCCGGTTTAACGTGAACGTCAAAAGTAAAAGTATGTTCAGTAGAGTTTCAAAAGACACCTAATGTTTTCGTGCTTTTATCTGGATCTATTTTTAGCCGAATATTATTAGAGCTATCAGAAAGATCCTCTGTCAAGTAGGAACTATTCGAAACCCACTTACACAGTCGCAGTTTTCCCTTGTTAGTGAGTTGAATAAGCTCGTCCCTTAGTTGCTTAGCATCCTATAGAAAAAGACGATCCTTCATCCTCCGCCAATTGCTTCAGACAAAGAGTTGCCAGAAACGGTGCTACCAAAATTCCGTAGGTTACTGTATTTAACTGATACGTCCTCAGAGGTTCCTTCCTGTTGTATCTCCAAAGAATTTTTTGGTAGCATCTGTCTTCACAATGGACCCATAATTGCCTATACATCTTCTCGATGTCTGCGCACAAAACTATTCGATGTTGGCGAAAGCGTAGCAACAATTCGAAAATTCCATCTTGAATACTTGGACCTACCAACAACGTGTCATTGCGGGAGATTCCTGTAGTTGTCTTTGCCGATGCATCGAATACTACCCTCAATTTGGTGGTGATAATCCTCTCCTTTAATATTGCATGATGTGGTATGTAATACCCTTCTGTTGTTGTAGCTGAAACCTGTTCCATATGTTCCAAATCCTCATAGTCCTTCATAAAGTGATGATACTGTTCTCGTAAATTTGGATCTCGATCCAATTTCCTCTCAAGGGCGAAGAATATCCCACGAGCTGCATCATAAGATGAACTCAAATCTGCTTTTCTTTCCGTGAATGGCAACCTTAGAATGTATTTCCCTGATGTGTCGTCACGCTGGATGTTCAAAGAAAAGTGTTGTTCACAGGTCTGTTCTTCTGGCGATAACATTTTCTCAGTATTGAGTTCCTCAATCATCCAAAAGTTCTCCAGTTGCACTCCGAGCGGATCTCTCATCAAGTGGCACATGAGTTTATGTTGCTTTTTGTTGAAAGCATTGAATTTTCCTGTGACAATCCAACCTAGTTTCGTATTTTGTAATCCAGTTCGCGGCGCAGCCAGGGGAATTTTACCATTAGAGAGAAGATCCAAAAATAATTCAGCCCCAATTAGAACCTCAACTTTGGCAGGTATCTCAAATTTAGAATCGGCAAGGATAACATCGTTAGGAATTTTCAATGATTCTTTATTTATAGGGAGGTCGGGAATATCACCTGTAATTTGAGGAAGAACTAGAAACGTCAATTTTGCAGTGTAAGTGGAATTTCTCGATTTAAAACGAACGACTGCCCATTCTGAACTTTCGGTTACCATATTATTTACAACTTGAACCGACACATTTAATCTTTTTTTTATTGAGCTTTAAACACATTGCTAAATCTTCTGTTATTATATTTGGTTAAGAACCATTGTCCAAGATAATCCTACATGCATGTCTATGCCCATTAATATCAATCATGTCCACTCTAGCGGTAGATAACAATACCTTAGACGCGTCAAAAATATGCATTTTTTAACGTGACTCAAGTAATCCTTTTGATTGTTTTCTTCGGATTTCGAATCTGACCTTAAATTCTAGTGCAGTAGTGTATAATGACGCCTTTTGCAAATAGTGCAATTTTCCGCTTTACAGTTGCCAATCAAGTGATTTCGTTTTAGGCAATTAAAACAAAGGCCTTTCTTTTTTGCTATCTCGAATTTCTCGCTCAATGTCATCTTTTGGAACTCTGGACACGATTGAATAAAATGTTTCTTTTTACACACAAAACACACTATATTTGATTGAGTATTAAGAAAGGCTTTTGCTGATTGACCTTTGGACGATTTTGACTGAGGTTTGTTTTGGTGTTTTAAATTTAGCGAATTCATTTTAGATTGGTTACTGGATTCGGGGTTAAGAGTTTCTGAAATTTGGCAACGCTTACGTAAAAATTTGGTTAATTGATCGAATTTTGGCATCTCAGTACCTATTACGGATTTCTCCCACCCTTTCCGCGATTCCTTATCTAATTTGCTGGCAATTAAACAAATGAGTGAGGTATCCCAAGAACTGGTGGGCTGACCCAGAACGTTAAGCGCACGCACGTATCTCATTGTGCTATCAAGTAAATTTCTCAAACTAGTAGAAGATTCTTTGCTAACAATTTGAAGATCAAAATGAGCCTGCATATGATTCTGAATAATTATTCTTTCATTATTGTAAAGTTCTTGGATAAGGTTCCAAGCCACATCGTAATTAGACTCTGACGTTTCCAGATTTTCGATTATTTGAGACGCACTTCCCTTTACATAACATCGTAAATAGCGTAACTTTTGAATCTTTGAAATCGATTCCTCATTATAAATTAATGCCGTAAATGAATAAACGTCTCGAAAGCCGAACCAATCTTCATAACCACCCGAAAATTGAGGAAGGTCAAGTTTAGGTAAAGAGAAACGCGTTCGTTGATTAGGTGAATCATTTCTAGATGTTGAGACACGTGACGTTGCAAGTTCACGCAAAGTCGAGAGTTCTGACTCACGGCAAGCGATAAGTTCAGGTTCAAGTTGAGCTATACGCGGCCGATGTACAAAATCGGTCTCTTGTGAATTCGGATCCGAAACAGAACCTTGAGGCGATCTTTGATTAATAATTTTGGGTGGAGTTCCGAATAGCGTAAACCGCTGATTTTTTTGAGGCTCCGTATACTTATGTATTTTGACGCGCTGATTACGAAAATGATAGTGAAAATGTGCGGAAATTTGATTTTCACGGTGAAACCATGAAAAAATCATAAAAACCATGGTTTTTTGGGATTATCTCAGCTAATATGCAAAATAAAAAAAAATGTTTCAAACAAAAGTTATAGACATCATTGAAATACACATTTTTTGTTGAAAACATTTTTTTCCGCGAGTGATAGTTTTCGAGGAAATGAACGATATAAGGATTACAATCGTATCTCCATTGGTTTCGGTTTGGTACCTACTTACGCTCTTCACCACGGAAAGGTTGGAGAATTTTGAAGACCATATTTTTTTTCTATTTTTCATGTTTTTTATTTTTTTTTTGGTTATGGGGGCGGGAAGGCACCCCTGTGACAGGTCACAAAAATAACTTATGTCACACATGACCCCCTTTTCCAGGTTGTGGGGGCGGGAAGACACACCTGTGACAGGTCACAAA
>CAKNYM010051394.1:0-59281 GCA_932195095.1 Andricus curvator | reverse complement strand
CGACCCCCTTTCCCAGGTGTTGTGGGGGCGGGAAGGCACCCCTGTGACAGGTCACAAAAATAACTTATGTCTCACACAACCCCCTTTCCAGCCTGTCGTGGGGGCGGGAAGGCACCCCTGTGACAGGGCACAAAAAATAACTAAGGCCACGCACGACCTTCTTTTAAACGATCAGGTAAATACGAACATTCCCATATCGTGAGACACCCATATTTGACTCGTTTTTATGAGAAAAGTAAGAATAATTTTCAACTTCTGCCTTATCAAATCCCTTCATTAATAGTTCATTTAAAGATTGTATAACTTGGTTCCCCAAAAAAAAAATTTTTGCAGCCAAAACAGAAGTGACGCCCCTATTCTAAAATTTAACCGAACACCCGTGGTATATGGGATTTTTAAAAATGAAAATAGATATATTTGATTTTCTGGAAAACTATCACTCGCAGAAAAAAATGGTTTAAACAAAAAATGTCTATTTCAATGGTGTCTATAACTTTTGTTTGCGACATTTTTTTTATTTTGCATATTAGCTGAGATAATCGCAAAAAACCATGATTTTTTCATGGCTTCACCGTGAAAATCAAATTTCCGCACATTCTCACTATCATTTTCGTAATCAGCGCGTCAAAATACATAAGTATACGGAGTCTCAAAAAAATCGGCGGTTTACGCTATTCGGAACTCCATCCATAATTTTAATTGCTATTGCGGAATAACTGAAATAATTATCCTCAAATTCGGACCTTTCTTCCTCAAGGTCTTGTTCCGGCGATCACAATTCTATATTTGTTTGCACCTTATCATACTCTTTCCATGTTTCTTCTATGTTTTTCAAACGAAATTTAATTTCTTCTATATCGATTATTTCAGCAAACTGAGTATTCAAACATTAATCTAAGAACGTCTTAAATTTCGTTAAACGCGATTTACAATTCTTACGAATTTTCTTTAAATTCTCTTGTTCCTTACTCATTTCGAATTTCAGAGTTGTAACAATTTATGGAAAGAGAGAATAATGAGAATAGAAATCGATAAGCTTACTTGACAACGCTGATTCACCAACCTACGATGATTTGTTGATTCTCGATGACCTTCTCGAGGATTCTCTGCGTAGCTCTATTGACGAAGATCCTCTTCTTTCAGTCTCGATAATTTAAAAATTCTCGACCAGCAGCGAATTGCATAGATTTCCGTTGCAGTTGCAACGACCTCAAAGATTATATGCCACCCTTTATTATTTAGGATGCACCAGCAAACGACTCTCTGCTTGCCTGCTTATGTTGATTATCAAATGGAAGTCGATTGTTATTAGACGGAAAATTTGTATTCACGTCTTCCTTTTATCTGGTTTCTGAAAAAAAGTTCCAATCAGCACTCTCGAAATATTTATGTCTTGCGAATCTAATAGTTTCAGCTGTTCAAAAAAACTTGGTTCGGCACTTTTACACTGTAATCCACAATAATGTCACTTCGGTCACTATTGAAACTTTGTCAAGTTAATTTTGTCACACGAGCTATTTTAGAATATTGATTTTCTCGGTAAGAATGCGGTTTCGTAGGACCATGTTCACACGCACAAAGCCTAATTTTTCACAGTCAGTTTGTCTTGTATACGTGTGATGATGATAACGTACGCCCAATTATGGAGAAAATAGGGTGTACCAAGAATAAAACACTGAGTAGTTTAGATGAAATATAAGTGGACTGTAACACTTTATTTAAATTATCACACGCAGTAAAAACTAGGCATTCATTTTTATCTCGGATCCTTTTTTGGGCGTTCTATTATGATCTCACCAATAGTCTATTTTAGTACCAGTTTCTGTCTTGTTTAGTTTGCTAACTTCAGATTGATAAATGATCCGAGATAGCGAACTCCATTGGTTCAGAGGGTGCATTTTTTCAATTGTTCCAAACTTCAATCTTACAAAAAAATCGGAAAGTTTTATTTTGGACCAGTCCGGGTGTGGACTGGACACTTATAATTCATAAGGGTGCGGCTCCGGGACCCTTCAATTTCTGTAAGGTCCTCATCCATACCCGGACCCTTCTAGTTTTTAAGGGTTCGAGTCCACAACCATACCTTTTAAATTCTTAAGGGTGCGAGTCCGGACCCGAACCCTTTATGTTCGTAATAGTCCGGACCCGGATGCTTGAGACATGCGGATGCGCAGTAGTTCCATACTGCTTACGGGTGCGTTGTAATGTTAGGGGTACTTGTGTGTGCGCAGTAGAATTGCACAGCATTTACATCAGCGCAGTAGAGTTCCACGGAACTTGTGGATGCGCAAGTGAATTACGTGGCAAGCGTATTTGCGCCGTAGAGTTACTCGACATGTATGGATGCGCAGTAGAAGCACATAACACTCAAACCTGCGCAGTAGAATCGCATGGCTTTTACGGATGCGCAGTAGAGTTTCATGCCACTGGCGGATGCGCAGTAATGTTAGGGGTACTTATGTATGCACATTAGAATTACAAAGCACTTACATCAGCGCAGTACAATTCCATGGAAGTTACAGATGCGCAGTATAATTACACGCCACTTATTACGGATACGCAGTAAAATTAGAGGGTATATTGAATTACGTAGCAAGTATGTCTGCGTAGTAGAGTTACACAGCACCCATGGCTGGGCAGTGAAGTTACATACCAGGTAAGTCTGCGCACTAATGTTAGGTAGTACTTAGGGGTACAGAGCATAAATTCGGGGACAGAATTAAACAATTCCAAAATTTGACTCCAATTTTGAAACTTATTAAATTAGTAGATTTTCGTGAAATTCAGTACAAGGGTGTTTTCGGGGCACAGAACACGAATTCGGAATCAAAATGAGAAAATTCAAAAAGTTCTATAAAATTTTGAAGATTTTTTCAAATTGGTTACTTTTCATGAAAGTCATAACAAGGGTGTTTTTCGAGTCTTGGAATACAAATTAGGAGTCAAAATTGATAAATACGAAAATTTAAGCTAAAATTTGGAAAATTGGAGTAAACCCGTAGAGTTCTATTAAAGTCTCAAAATACGAATTTGGGTTCAACATTAAAAAAGCGATTCAAATTTTAAAAATTAGTGGATTTTCATGAAAGTCAATACAAGGGGGATTTTCAAGTCACTCAACACAAAATTGAGGTAAAAATCTAAAAATTTTAAAAGGAAACCTAAATTTTGAAATATTTATTAAATTAGTGAGTTTCTATGAAAGTAAGTAAGAGAAAGTTTTCTGAGTCACAGCATACAAATTTGGGGCAAAAATTCCAAAATTCCAAAAGTGGACTTAAATCTAGGAAATATGATTAAACTGGTAGATTTCCATGAAAGACGATTACGAGGGGGTTTTTTCAAGTCATAGAACACAGAATGTTAACCTAAAATTTTGAAAATGATATTAAAGTGGCAGACTTTCATGAATTCTAACACAAAGGAGTTTTTCGAGTCTCAAAATACGAATGCTTACCCCGAAAAAAACCCTCGTATTGGCTTTCACATAAATATACCAGATTAATAACATTTTCAAAATTGATGTCAGCTTTTTGAATTTTGGGCCGCAAATTCCTCTTTTGTGACTCAAAAACGTTCTCTTACAGACTTTGATGAAAATTTACCAATTAAATAGAATTTTTTAAATTGTTTTAACTTTTTCAATTCTAACCTCAAATTCGTATTCTGTTACTTAAAACCCCACCTCTTACTGACTTTCATGGAAATTTACCAATGAAATCAAAACTTAGGTTGCTATTTTAAATCCTTGAATTTTAAACGAAAATTCGTATTATGAGACTCGAAAATCCCCTCCTTTCCTATTTTCATGAAAATCTATAAATTCAATAACATTTTACCAATTTTAAGTCAAATTTTTGAATTTTGAACCCAAATTCCTTTTCTGTGCCCCGAAACCCCTCGTACTGTCTATCATAGAAATCAAGTAATGTAATGAAATAAAAAAATTTTAAGTTAATTTCTTGAATTTTTTTAATTTGACCCCAAATTTATTTTCTGTGACACGAAACCCCCCCTTGTACTGACTTTAATGGAAACCTAACAATTTAACTATATTTTCAAATTTCAGTCAAATGTGTGTCGAAATTCAAATTTAAAAAAACAGAAACCGTCACACTCAGACGTCTCGAATTTCAGCCCTATGGGTTGCCTTTGTTTCTAAACTTGACAGTTTAGAATTTGTTTTATCAGATTTAGTTATTGACAGATGATTCTCATTTCGAGCCTACTTCAATCCACAAATCGACCTTATTTTATTAGATTGGCGGATCAAACTGAAGTGCAATTGTTTTGTTGCGAGAACTGTTTTAATACCGAATTAAGTTCTAAATCGAATCCTAGTTTTTACAGTAAGTATACCGAACCGAAGCCTTTCGCGCGTCATACACGTTTCAAAGTCTCATTCGTATCTCAGCTTTTCGTCAAATTGCAGCCAGCAATTTGCAATGTATCTGGCGGTAAATTCGCCCATAACACAGTTGGCGCTAAACACACAATTCAAATTGACATTAGAGTTTTCAGAGATTAAAATGCTGTCGTTTCATAAATAATTATGTTCATATTTTGATATTTTGCGTTTCTTACTTGAATTTCACTGGAAAAACATTGAACACTCCGAAAATACCAGCTATCTATAAACTATGACAACTTATAATTTATAAATAAAATTTACCATCAAAATGACGATGCAAGGAAGGGATTGTCATTATCAGCAACAGACCTTATTGGTTTCAATTTAAGGACTAATCCTTTTCTTACTGTGCATGCACTTAAAAGCTCGCTCCTATTTAAAATTATGCAATACTATATAATTATTATTGAATTTAATTATTTCAACTATTAAAAATGCATGTATAGGGAGAAAATATAATGTACGTTTCGTAGTATTTAATCGATATTTTACACAACGTACATTCTGAGTATTCTGGAACAAAAATTCAAGAGCTGTGCGTAATCTGTATAATGTAAACAGTAACCATATGAATGGAAATGATTATGGTTTGTGCGTGTGATATGTGTGACACGTCTATCCTTCAATCTGAAATCGCATCTCAATTAATAAAAGCATACCTTCCAAGTGTCTTGAATAAAATTAATTGTTTAAAGTCTAATTAAAGTGTTATTTCTCATACACTTTTATCCAATAGGTCATTAACCCAGTTAACAATATATATTAGCTGTGTGTAGTGTTTAGTCTAAGTGACAACGGAGAACCTGTAAGCGAAAAGAAACATCAAAGCTTTGGACGGTTATAGATATAGTGTGTGAAAATTAAGAACCCAAATAGCACAACAAATTCGGTGAAGATTTCCTGAAACTGACACAGCAAGGTTCGGAATATTGCATTGAAAGGTTAAGGCAAGGTTCGTTCAACCAAGAAAATGTCCGCTTGTCCGGGAATATTGCACCGTAATGTTCAGGGCAGTTTGGGAGACTTATTTAAGTTAATTCCATGCGCAGTAGTATTCTATGGCACCTACGACTGTATAGAAGTTTTTTTGTCCACCCTGGAATACTTCAGGACATACGTACCATGATTATTTTCCATATTTACAAAAATTTCAAATGAAAAAAATTCAAAATCTATTATTTGGACAGATTTTTCGACAAAAGCATTAAATTTCTAACGAAATAGTTGAATCTTTAATCACATAGACTGATTTCCAACTTACAAAGATGCATGTTTAACCAAATGGTTGAATTTACAACAACTACTTTTGAAATAGTTTTTAAAATAATATACTTTCAATACACGAATGTATCTGCATTTTATTACAGTTGTAATTTAATTAAAAATAATTAACAAAGTATAGTAAATGCAACACAATTTAATGCACTGAAAAAGTTGCTTGCACCAAGCGAATTTTACTTGGCTGCAGTAAGTGAAAGTCCTGATTATTTGCAAAACTTTGAATTAAAAAAATGATTTACTTCTGCCAAAGAACTTCTAATAGTTCTAGTAGAACTCATTGTTCCAAACGAATGTGCCATGAATGAGAATGATTATTTCTTTGAACTGAGGAAATGCGAGTTGATGGAAAAAAATTTATTTGAAATTCAAGCAAATGTCTTATAGGCTCAAAAAACTATTTTCCCACGTAAAATTATTGAATATTTGAAGCAAAAAAATATCTCACTGTTTCAAAGAAATATGTCTTTGGCCTAAACCATGCCGAGTGCAATAAAGTAGTTCGTACTTCAATTCTAGTACATATTTTTCTACATGAACACGACGCTGCCGCAGTACGAGATCTAATCCTGGTCAGTTTTTGTTTAAAATTTTTTTTTAAACAATGTTATTCATGATTAACAACAAAATTGTATGAAATCATTCTTAGCATCTCTGAGCAAAAATAAAAATTTTTCGCCTCTAGCAGTTTTTTCGTAGGATAAACCGTTTGCAATGTCCAGCGTTACAAACAAATTATTTTTTAACAAAATTGACATACTTGCACAGTTTTGCCACAGATTCTATTACTCAGAAAAATCTAAATCATGTACATGATCTATATCGAGGTTAGATATCTTGCAAGCAAAAAGAAATCTTCCGATCGAATGAAAACTTCTCTCCGCGAATTGTTACTAATAAATTGCGATATTTAGGACGAAATCTTTTAGACTTTTCAATTGTCAATAAAAAAATCATCCAGAGATTAATAAAAAAATTGCAAATAAATCTATTTTCTTAATCAGCCATGTAGCGGTATTTAGCGAACTTTCTAAAAATTATTTTCCTAGAACAAGCATCGGCTTTAATAAGTATGAAATTGAGTGCCTATAAAAAAGGTTATTTTAGTTTTAAAATTAAGATCGAAAAGAAATCTATTTTATCATGAATAATTCTATGCAAAATGAGCATGAAAAAGATTCAAAATTAAAAAAACAGACTTTCAAACTACCTCACTTTTCGGCTCATTAGAGACAAAAATAACCAAATGAAAAAAGAGGGAGAAAAAGTCAATCAAAACATCAGGAATTATTTATAAGAAAACTACAAGGTCTGATCACTAGATTCTTCTTCTAGTTGAAAAAATCAATCATAATACCTACAATTAAAAATAAAAAATTATATATATATATATATATATCCCTCCTTTTAGAAGGTTACTTTATCTAATTTTGCATTCATTAGTGAAAAAATGGCAAAGATATAAGAATCATTCTTTACAATAAGAATAAAAAATTCGATCTATTCAAGGACATATTTAGAATTAAAAAATGGTAATCATTAACTTCCTGTGTGTGTATTTTTCGCACAGTACATCACGAAACTAATTGAAATATTGTTGAAAGTCACAAACACAGTCTCGAAAAATTGAGGAAATTTTATTTTAATATATTGAAAAATAAAAAATTTTATTTGAATAAAAATATCACTATCAAACAATAAAATACATGAAAAATGCTTGCATTGTTTCTTTTTCCTTTGAAAAATGTAATAATCTAAATATATTGGGTCAGACTCAACCACAAACATTAGATCTGGGCACTATGATCTATTTTCCTTCTTTAATATTCATAATTTAGATATTTTCAGGTTATAAAAAATAAAAAATGTTCACATTTATACATGATATATGTTAGAATATTTTTCTAAAAAATGTCATTCCGGTACTTACTTAAAAATAAGGTTGCCATATAGGATGTACATATTTTTTTATTTAAAAAATCACCCAGATGCTCATCAAAAATAAGTTGGGATACGCTCGTTGCCTATAACCAAAGGTTTTCTGAGGAAGATGCCATATATACAATATATGCATAATTGTTCTTATGTACCAATGAGTACCTTTTTAATAATGTTATGCTGAATTTGTCTTAAAATTTTTTACTTATGTCTTTTTATTTTCAGCTCATTTTTGATATCTTGTTTTTTGTATTCATTTCTGAATAATTAATAATGATTTTTGAACGATTTCTTATAGTTTGGGTTTTCCTTAGATCTGTAAAATTTCTTGCAACATGTGCGTTTTACGATGTTTTGGGTTAGTACTTAGTTCGAGAGGTTTGTTGAAAATTGTGTTACCTTTCCTGGCAAACGAAAAGCTATAAAAAAGGGTCTCTTCTCTCTCTCTCTCTCTCTAAAAAGTGGGATGAAACTATTTAAAAAATCTGGCAATGCCTTTGAGACTTTTCGTGTTAGAAAGGAAGGTTAGTTGGCCTCGTGACTTTGAATACTTCACCACGTATTGTTTGATAGTGATATTTTCATTTATATAAAATTTTTTATTTTTCAATATATATATTCAAATAAAATTTCCTTGATTTCTCGAGACTGTGTTTGTCACTTTCAACAGTATTTCAATGAGTGTCGTGATGTACTGTGTAAAAAAGTTTGGATCATAATATATGTATACATCATACACAGGAAGTTAATGATTACCATTTTTTAATTCTGAATAATTCCTTGAATATATCGAATTTTTAATACTTTTTTTATTCTTATTGTAAAGAATGGTTTTTATATATTTGTCATTTTTTCACTAATGAATGCAAAATTAGATAAAGTAACCTTTTAAAAGAAGGGATATATATATATATATATATATATATATATATATATATATATATATAATTTAAAAAAAAGTTAAACAACCACCGCAGGGTCCCACTAAGAGCAACTGCCATCCAAAAAAATGTCAATAGCCCCCAGTAGCACCGCGGTAAATCACACCTATGGCCACGTCTCACAACCGTGAGATGGGTGGTCATAGGCAACGACAAAATCACAACGGCAGGCCGGTGAAACCCTCGTGTGTCTTGAGGACACGAAGCGACCCAAGGATGACAGCTTTCTGCATACATCTCGCAAGTGCCTTGGCATATTTTTGGCACGCGGGTTTGGCTTTAAGGTCCTAACGCCAGCAACTGTGGAATGGGCGTTTCCGACTTTAAATATGAGGTGAATATGCGGGCCAAATGTTGGTGTGTAAAAGTAAACTTCTTCCACCAAAAGTTCTTGATACAATCTGGTCCAGCAGCGGAAAAGTTCTTCGTGCCTCTAAGTGCTTTTTTCACCTCTTCGGCAGTGATTGATGGACATTCCTCCTCAGATTTTATGAGGCTGTCGCAAAACTCCTTGAAGCGGATGATATTGTCAGTATCTTCTTTCAAATCTACTGTTTTCGGGATCTTGTACACCTCTCTCCAAAAAGTCTCTACCTCCTTGGACTTGGGTGGATTTTTTACAGAAACAGGTAGATCGCTGAAGAGGCGCGATGGGTCAGCGAGAAACTGTTGATTCTCCCTGATCCATCTCTCCCTCTTCTGTATTCTCCTCCTTGCGTCAGATAACAGCCGTATTTTGTCAACAATATGCTGCTTGATTGTCAGCAGCTTTGACTTGTTTAGTGTGTGATTCAAGATCCTTAGTTCTTGGGCAAACTTTTGAACCCTTTCCGTAAACACGGGACGCATTCTGTCTTGTCCATCCAATCTTCTTGTTCAGTTGATGCAAGCGTCTTTTGGTCTTTTGATCCATCGTCGGTTTCAGCCTTCGATTTGAATCAGCCAAAGCTCTCGCAGCACCATAAACTGAGCAATTGATGGTCCAGAGGTCAGACTCTTGCGAGATATCTCCACGAAGGATGGCATCCATTTCAGCCAGATCTTGGGGCTTAGGAGGAACTTGCATGTTGATGTTCCTTCTTGTAATGAAATTGCGATTATCTCTCAGAAGGTGCCTGCTTTCTGCGGTTGGTCTCAACGTCGCTTCCTCATCTTCGTCTGCAGCTTGATAAAGCAGCGGTTGGGGAAGCGCTCCGCGTACATATGCATTTTTCCGGAGATTGACGGCTTGATTTCGCAAAGACTGATGCGAAACGTGCTGAAGCTCTGGGTGTTTCTGGCACCACAGAGTGTGCATACGCGCCATAAAGCCTCGGTGAACAGGGATAATGCTGGCATCGTAGCAGTCTAACAAGTCATCCTTGAGTTGATACGTCCACTGAATGTGGGCGTTTCGCCGGTTCGTCGTCGTGTTTCCATCTAAATTATTTTCAGCACCCCGAACTCTAGGCTGATCGGCATTATTTTCCGACCTATTGTCGGGTGTTCTGCGCGTTCGATTGTCTTGAACCGCATCTACAACATTTTGGTGTTTTGGTGGTTTCATTGTTGTTCCCACGAGCAGCTAGGGAAAGGGTTAGTCCATCCTTGTAGAGCCCCGCGTGCAAGGATAAGGCTGATACTCTGAGAGGTCGTCCGGTATCCCAGAGTCACCGTTTGAGACACCTAACCCAGGTGCCATTCAGCTTTCGGCACGGTTGTTACGCCTTCGCTTAGGAGATATTCCTTCGGGATCATCACTGGAAAATTGTCCGTGACTGCTTATTAATTATTGTAACCATATTTAGCAGAAACCCTTGGTACAGGGACCCTCTATCCGCAACCCGAGGACGCGTTCGGTGCCATTGTCATAGGCTCTTCGGTTCTATTCCAGAGGAATTGAAACCGAATATATATATATATATATATATATAATTTTTAATTTTTAATTGCAGGTATTATGTTTGATTTTTTCAACTAGAATAAGAATCTATTGATCAGACCTTGTAGTTTTCCTCTAAATAATCCCTGATGAGGGGGTATAAATTGGCCCCGAAACATGTTGGTTCCTAGTAGTATAAAAAAGACGGAGAAAGGAAAAAGTGAGAGGTTGGTTTTGGTTGACTTTTTCTCTTTTTCTCCCTCTTTTTTCATTTGGTTATTTTTGTCTCTAATGAGCCGAAAAATGAGGTAGTTTGGAAGTCTGTTTTTTTAATTGTGAATCTTTTTCATACTCATTTTGCATAAGATTATTCATGATAAAATAGATTTATTTTCGATCTTAATTTAAAAATTTTTGAAATAGAGATACTAAACTCATGATTCGTTCCAATCTGCAGGGTTTGTTTATGAATATTTTCTGAATTCTTTTAATTGAGTCTGAATGATTTTACCTCAATTTCTTGAAAGAAATCTTTTCATTTACAATTTTTGTAAGAAGAATGCATTAAATATTAGCAATTTTATGATACATTAAAAATTTGTGGATTGTTTCTTCTTCCTGTTTGAAAAATGTAATAATCTAAATAGATTGGTTCAGAATCACCGACAAAACAAAAGTTATTTTAATATTAGTGAAAAGTGAGCCACTAAAGATTAGTAGAAAATTACTAATTCGAGTAGTCTAGATATTGTCTGATCCAATAGCGGGAAAACTAATTGCTTTGTAAAAAAGAATTTATTTATGATTGCATATAATAATTTTAGCAAAATTATAAACATGAAAAAGTTCAAAGATAGACAAGATTAATATAATAACGTGATTGTGTACCATACTTAACTCTATTGAAACAATAAGGTCATATTGTGAAATTGTAAACGTGACGTAGCTTGCCCCAATTCAAAAACATTGCCTTCTGATTGTTTGAACAAAGCAGACAAAAATGATAATTTTTTAGACTCTTTAAATTACACTGGATCCATGACCTTGAAATTAATTATAAACCTTCAGGGTCTTCATGCACTACTTTTCAACAGAGTTCTGTTCTTGATTTTCAAACCTTTTTTCGGTTGTATATTTTACTTATTTTCCATATAAAATTTCAGTTATTTAGCGAACTTTCTGAAAATTATTTTTCTTGAACAAGCATCGCCTTGAATAAGTTAGTACTGAATTGAGTGTCTATAAAGAAGGTTATTCTAATTGTATAGCTTCCTTATTTTGCATAGAAAATTGCAATTATTGAGCAAACTTTATAAAAATGATATGCCCTGAATGAGGATGAAATTGAGTGTCTAACAAGTTAATTTTTATTTTATAGCTTTTTTCTTGTGCAAAATGTACTTTATTGTCTCTCCGAATCAAAATTGTTTAAACTTAACTAATAAATAGTGAAATTTTATAGTTTTGATTGACGAAAAGTGAGCCCCTATAGATTAGTAAAAAATTACTAATTCGATTTATAGTAATTAAGAAAAGGTTTTAAAAATTAAAAGAGTGAAAAATATAAAAGTGTAATAAAATAAAGCGATGTTCTAATATTTTTAACTTTATTTAAACAATAAGAAGGCCCTATTCTGATATTGTAAACATAACATAACATGTTCCCATTTCCAAAATCTTGCCTTCTGATTGTTTGCAGACGGCCAAGAAAAATATAATATATATAATATATAATATATATGTATAATATAATTCCATTCTCAAAATTTTGTACGGTAGTACATTTTTCTAGTTTTCCACAGCTCGTCGTACGAGAAAATATCACGAAAGTGAAAATTTTTATCTGGTGTCAAAGATTAATTTAAAAATTGAAAAAAAAAACAATTATGGTCATTGGGGGGTTTTATTTATAACAATTGTTATGAATAATAAAGCAAGAGAGTTCATGAAGAATAAACGATGCAATTAATGGGAGTTATAGGGTTTTCAATAGATTTAGGGAACATTATGACACTGCTTGAACTGGATAATTTTTATTAACAAATGAAAAGTCTAGACGATTTTTCCTTAAAAGCAGAAATTTTTTACGAATAATTCACGGAGAGAAGTTTTCATTCGATTCGAAGATTTCTTTTTTGCTTTCAAGAGATCTAACTTTGATATAGTCAATGTACAAGTTTCAAATTTTTCTGAGCAGTAGATTCTGAGGTGCATTGTGCAAATATGTCATTTTTGTTTTAAAAAACATTTAAATAAATATTTCTTTGAAGATTTGACTTATTCTGATTTTCATTCATTTATTCTGATATTCTGATTCTTTGAAGATCAAATTTCCATGAATCTACTTTTTATTAATAAATTTATATCAGACGTAAAATGCAAGGCCGTAGCCAGGGGGGTTAGGTGAGGCAGGTTTGACCCCCCCCCCCACACCAATTATTAAAACATGTACATAATAAACATATACTCTCCTTTGTGCCGCTGCATATGCCCCCCCCCCGGAAAATTGTTCCTGCTGCATATCCCCCCCCGAACATTTTGTCTGGCTAGGGCCTTGATAACATGCATTGTATATTAAAATAATAAAACTTATATTAGATTCAATATACACATTCATATTAAATTCCATTTGCATATGTGCAAAGTCATTTATACGTATTGTACATGTAGTCCGCGACTACTTTTTCTAACAGTGAAGTCAAAAGGACGGATTTTTTAGAAGAAATTTAAATTTTCAACAAAAAAGTTCACTTTTTCTACCATAAAAGATGCATTTTCAAACCAAAAGGACGCATTTTCGTTACAACCGTCGCATTTTCCACTAAAAATGATGACCTTAACAACACAGTTAAATTTGCAACAAAATATTCAAATTTTCTACAATATATGACAAATTTTCAAAAAAGTACCTAAATTTTCCAGCAAACAGTTGAATTTTCAACTTATAAAGGATACATTTTCTACCAAAAATGGAATAGTTGAATTTTCAGATTAAAAAATTAATTTAAAAAAAAACATTTTTTACAAAATAATTAAATTTTCAACCAAAGATGTGAATCTTACAAATAAAATGAATTTTTAACAAAGTAGTTTAACTTTCAACAATGTAGTTGGATTTTTAACCAAAAAAGATAAATTTTGATTTATATAGTTAATTTTTCAAACCAAAAGATGCAGTTTCCACCAAATAGAATAATATCCTTCCATAAAAGACGAATTTGCAAGCCAAAAAGAGGAATTTTATACGAAAAAGTTGAATTTTAAACTCAAAAATTTGAATTTTCAGCATATAAGTCAATTTACAACCAAATAGTTGGATTTGCAACTAAAATCATGAATCTTCAACAACAAAAAAATGAATTTTTGACAAAGTAGTTCAACTTTCAACCAGGTAGTTGAATTTTATTCAACCAAAAAATATGAATTCTCAACGAGAATTTTAATAGTTGATACTTCAACCAGCAATGATTTTAACTTTAAAAGAAGGCAGAGGAATTTAACAAAAAATACTAATTTTAAACAAAAGAGTTGCATTCCTAACCAAAACTAATGAATTTTCAACCAAGACGACGAATTTTCTGCCAAAAAATACGAATTTTCAATAAAATACATGAATTTTCAACCAAATAGTTCAATTTAAAAACTAGAAAAGATCAATTTTCACTTAAAAATATCAAGTAAAAAAATGTAATAGTTACTTTTTCAGTTAAAAAGATTGATTCTCAAACAAAAGAAAAACGAATTTTCAACAAAGTATTTCCAGTTTAAACCAATGAGATGAATTATTGACTAAAATTATGAATCTTCAACTGTTCAAACCTTTATTGACTGAAGATAAGGGTGGGGGCGAACGACTTCGAATAAGCACTTAGACACCGATTCACAGAAAACCACGTTTATTAACAGCTTAACCAAGTCACAAGAACATCACCAACTCAAACTTTTAACAAATTGTCACAGAACTTATACTTAACACTTAACTACACAGTTTACAAAAAAAGGTACACTTTGCATTTGAAGGAGTCTAAAGCCAAGGTTAGACCTTATTTACTTGGTCTTATTCAACAAAAAGTGAGAAACGCAACTGAGGGTTTATCGTTTAATCCGTTTGTACACAAATGCTCTTTGGCAGAGAAACAATCCAGTAAGAGATAAACGAGAGAGAGAGAGAGAGAGAGAGAAACCTCCTGGAAATGCCAGACTCCGCCGACAGAGAAGCTTCTGGAAGGGTCCACGAGGTTACCTGGCAGGCTTGCGGGTTAACTCAGAGCCTGACCAGAGAGAGATTTGCCATAACCTCGCGGACGAGAATTTACTTGTCCAGAAGCGCCCACATACTCCTTAAAGAGCGAGACTCCATCGATAGAGAAGCTTCCGGAGAGGGTCCACGAAGTTACCTTGCAGGCTAGCGGGTGTACTCAGAGCCTGGCAAGGGAGAGATTTGCCATAACCTCGTGGACGAGAACAGACTTGTCCGGAAGCACCCACACAATACAAGAATGGAGTCTCATTCAGTAAGAAACTTAATGCTCAATGCCGAGGTGGATGAACAATTGGTCATGATGAGAAAACAAGTTACACACAGTAATATTAAGGCACAACTACAGCAACTCTTTGGCATCGCGTTCGCGATCCCTTCTTGCGATCAAAAACGGAGACTCTCAGAAGTCGACACGGATCGAAGGCTGAAGGACTACTGCCCGTCCAACGCCCGGCGCAATTAGCTCGAGGGGGGGGGGGGTCAAGCACCCTCCCAAAGAGAGGGAGCGAGATGACCCAACAAAGAGACCGAGGTCATGAGTGACAAAGGGGGAAAGAGACAGCCAAGCAGCTTAGGAATTCTGAGAAAAGCCCGGCTATCCTCCCCTCCCCTCACCCTTCCAGAATTGAGTCAAATTCTCAATTTAACATTTCCGCCCGCCTTCGTTAACTTGATTTAACGAAAGATCTACAAAGTATTTGTGTCGACTGATAGAGGACTTATCTCGGTTATCGGTCGCTTGAAGGTGGATGTCTGGGTTACGATGGTCACCACTCGAATGTGCCCATCCCTTCCTGGATGGACTTCCAGGATTCTACCTAACGGCCACTTGGACGGTGGATATCTCTCATCTATAACGAGAGCCAAGGAACCTTTCTGTAGAGAGATTGAAGGCTGGTTCCACTTGTAGACAGTTTGGTAGCGTTGCAAGCACTGTTTAGACCACTTGGTCCAGGAGCTATCCAGCATCTGCCTCAGGAGCAGCCATCGTGAGAGACGAGAGACCTTTATGCTTTCCAAGGAGGGCTCAGGAATAACAGCTAGTGGACCTCCGATCAGGAAGTGCCCTGGTGTGAGAACTCCGAGGTCGTCTGGGTCCTCGGTAAGAGGACAGAGTGATCTGGAATTAAGCACAGCTTCAATTTGCGCCAGCAAGGTGTTCATTTCTTCATAAGTAAGGATATGGTCTCTGACAACACGTCGGAGATGATACTTCACCGATTTTACTCCAGCCTCCCATTTTCCTCCAAAGTGTGGAGCCCCTGGTGGATTGAAGAGACATTGGGTTCCGTCGTTGGCCAATAGTGTTGACAAATTGCTAAGCTGCTTCGAAGATGAGGAGAATAGAGCTCGGAGTTCCGAGTCGGCACCCTTTATGTTGGAACCGCAATCGCTGCGGAGGGTAGAACAAATGCCACGTCTTGCTGTGAATCTCTTGTAGGCTACAATGAAGGCGTCTGCTGTTTAGTCGGTCACTAATTCCAGATGGGTCGCTGAAGTGGAATGACAGACAAATCGGACGATTTAAGCCTTGTAGGTGCGAGCCGCCCGCCCTTTCCAAGTTTTGACGATAAGGGGTCCAGCATAATCAATGCCAGAATGAAGAAATGGACGTGAAGGTGTGATGCGATTAGCAGGTAATTGTCCCATTAACTACTGAGCTCGTTCCCTCCGGCATCTCACGCACCTGATACACCTCCAAATGAAGGAGCCAACCGGAGCTCGTCCGCCAAGAATCCCGAAGTCATTTCTGATGAATGACAAGGCATCCTGGGCCCCTCCATGCAAAGCTCGCTGATGAGCATCTGAGACGATCAGCTGAGTCAAAGGAGACTCTCCCGGCAGGATGAACGGATGCCTAGAATTCCATGGAAGATCCGATGCCCGAAGCCGTCCTCCCAGAAATGTTTAGGTGGACTGCAAACTGCCACCCTGGCCCCGCTCCGCAGGCCAAACCCCAGGAACAGGCGATAAGGACTGCAAGCGGCCACTCTATCTCTGCTACGTAGATAAAGTCTCAGGGAGAGTTCACCAGCACTGCAAACAGCCACTCTGGCCCCGCTTCGCAGACCACGACTCAGAAACAGATGAACAGGACCGCAAGCCGCCACCTCGCCTGCGCCACGCAGACCAAGTCCCAGGAACAGACTTGCCAGGACCACCAACAGGAACTCCTACTCTGCCACGCAGTCCAAGTCTTTGGAACTACTGAGCGAAACTGCTAACAGCAACTCTAGCTCCACTTTGTAGATCGAACCTCAAGAACTAGCGAAAAAGACTGCAAACCGCCACTCCACCACGCAGATCTAGTTTCGGCAACAGTTGACTAGGACAGCACACAGATACTCTGGCTCTGCTTGGTAGACCAAATCACGCACGAAGAGCTGAACGGGACTGCAAGCCGCAATTCTGCCTCTGCTGCGTGGGTGAAGTCTCGGGAACTGTTGAGTAGGACTCTGCTACGTAGACCAAGTCACGCAGGAAGAGCTGACCAGGACTGCAAGCCGCAATTGTGCCTCTGCTATGCAGACCAAGTCTCAGGAAGAGCTGACCTGGACTGCAAGCTGCAATTCTGCCTCTGCTACGCAGGTAAAGTCTCGGCAACTGTTGAGTAGGACTCTGCTACGCAGACCAAATCTCAGGAAGAGCTGGACAGGACCGCCAGCTGCAATTCTGCCTCTGCTACGCAGACCAAGTCCAAGGAACAGACTTGCTAGGACCACCAACAGCCACTTCGGCTCCTCCACGCAGACCAAGTCTCAGGAATAGCAGAACAGGAAGTTTGAACTCCTGGAGTTGAAGTCGATGGGTAAAACTGGTCAGAATCTCCCTCTTCATGAATTGTGGAATGATGCTCCTTGCCACACTACACGCCACGTCTCGTAGACCGACAGGCCGATGCTCGATGCCGACCGAGACAGTTTCAGCGACGAGCTTCAACTCAGCGCGAAGAAATGTTCGAAATCCCGACACTCATCTCACCGTCCGTTGCACTCGCGATAAACTCCATATGAGAAAACCGCTCGTCGATGCGGCTTTTTATGCGACTCACCCGAATCTTGAAATCGTTCACCCCATCCGGCTCGAAGGACCAAAATGTTCAAACCTTTATTGACTGAAGTTACGGGTGGGGGCGAACGACTTCAAATAAGCACTTAGACAAGGATTCACAGAAAACCTTGTTTATTAATAGCTTAACCAAGTCACAAGAACATCACCAATTCAAACTTTTAACAAATTGTCACAGAACTTGTACTTAACACTTAACTACACACAGTTTACAAACAATGTACACTTTGCATTTGAAGGAGTCTAAAGCCAAGGTTATACCCTATTTACTTGGTCTTATTCAACAAAAAGTGAGAAACGCAACTGAGGGTTTCTCGTTTAATCCATTTGTACACAAATGCTCCTTGGCAGAGAAACAATCCAGTAAGAGAAAAATGAGAGCGAGAGAGCTTCCGGAAATGCGAGACTCCGCCGATAGAGAAGCTTCTGGAAGGGTCCACGAGATTACCTGGCAAGCTTGCGGGTTAACTCAGAGCCTGACCAGGGAGAGATTGCCATAACCTCGCGGACGAGAACTTACTTATCCAGAAGCGCCCACACACTCCTTAAAGAGCGAGACTCCATCGTCAGAGAAGCCTCCGGAGAGGGTCCACGAGGTTACCTTGCAGGCTAGCGGGTGTACTCAGAGCCTGGCAAGGGAGAGATTTGCCATAACCTCGTGGACGAGAACAGACTTGTCCGGAAGCATCCAAACAACACAAGAATGGAGTCTCAATCAGTAAGAAACCTAATTCTCAATGCTGAGGTGGATCAACACTTGGTCACAATGAGAAAACTAGTCACACACAGTAATACTAAGGCACAACTACCGCAACCCTTTAGCATCGCGTTCGCGATCCCTTCTTGCGATCAAAAACGGAGACTCTCAGAAGTCGACACGGAACGAAGGCTGAAGGACTACTGCCCGTCCAACGCCGGGCGCAATTAGCTCGAAGGGGGGGGGGGGGTTCAAGCATCCTCCCAAAGAGAGGGAGCGAGAGGGCCCAACAAAGAGACCGAGGTCATGAGTGACAAAGGGGGAAAGAGACAGCCAAGCAGCTTAGGAATTCTGAGAAAAGCCCGACTATCCTCCCCTCCCCTCACCCTTCCAGAATTGAGTCAAATTCTCAATTTAACATCAACAAAGAAAGAATTTCTAACAAAGTATTGCAACGATGCAGTTAAATTTTCCGCCAAAGAAGATAAATTTTCAACTAAAGTGATAAATCGTCAATAAAAATTAAATCAATTTTTAACAAAAGAGTTTGACATTCAATCAAGTAGTTGAATTTTTAACCAGAAAGATGAATTTTTAACCAAGAAGATTAATTTTATACCAAAAAAAAGAAGACTTATCAAAAAAACACGTGAATTCTTAACCAAATAGTTGAATTTTGAACTAGAAAAGATCATTTTTTAAATAGAAATATCAATTTCAAAACCAAAAATATAACGTTTTCAGTTAAGAAAATTAATTCTCAACAAATAAACGCATTCTCAACCAAATAATTAAATTTTCAACGGCAGACATGAATTTTTGACTAAAATGACGAATCTTTAACTGGAATAGCTACATTTTCAGTGAAGAAAATTAATGTTCTGCAAAAAAAATGAATATTCAACCAGAGGTGAATTATCAGCTACTAAAAATTATTTTTTATCAAATTAGTTCAACCTTAAACCAAATAAGATTGATTTTGAACCAAACAGTTAGATTTTTATCCGAAAAAGATGAAAATTCTACAAAAAACAGATGATTTTTAAACCAAAAAGATGAATTTAAAAAAAAGGGTAGAATTTTCAACAGAAAAATATGAATTTTCAACTAAAATGATGAATATTCAACAACAATCAAATCCATTTTTAACAAAAGCATTCAACCAAGTATTTGAATTTTCAACTAGAATGATAAATTTTTAACCAAGAAGATTAATTTTCTACCGAAAAAGAGGAATTTTCAACAAAATACGTGAATTATAACCAAATAGTTGAATTCTGAAATATAAAAGTGATTTTTAAACTTATTAAGTTATTATTGTACTTTACCATTGCAGGGCCATCTTTCGCAAAGTTCGCAAACGTGTTTAAAATTTATCATCAAGAAACGTATACTTAACGTTATCTAAGTTCGTAACGTTGCTTCCACTGAGGCCCCCCCTCCCATCCTTTACCAACCGTAATTTTTTGCGCGACCCCCTCCCCCCAATGGGTAACGTAGTTTATGGACGGCTCCTAGGCTACGATTGTCTGACAATTCAAAACAAATGTCAATAAAATACAATTGGAAGCAAATCAACGAGAAAACTGTGAATTATTGGCTGTTACCAAGATGTCGCATTCAAATTAGAGATTGCTTGGATTAAGTTACAAGGCGGTACACCTCTAATTAAAGACTTTACAATACTGAGTTATTACCAGGAGGAGCAAAACTAGAAGTGACTGATAAAGTATCACATTTATTGTTGACTATTCCTATTACAGCATATGAAGGAGTCATAACAGCAACTGAAACATTATCTGAAGATAATCTAACGTTATTAAACTGAGAGGCGAAAGCAGTGAAACAAGTCATGGAAGAATAATTATCATCAAGGACAAGAAAAATTTAATAAAAATATAAAGAAAAATTGTTTCCACTATAAAAGGCAACTTCAATACCAAAATGAGAGAAATAGGATAGTTTAAACTGTTAAAATAAATGAACAATCAACATCAAATGACAAAATCAACTCTGAATTTTCATTTATGGCTAAAGATTTTAATATTGACGAACCAAAAAACAAAATTACATTGGTCCTTGATTCAGGAGCGTTGAGCCATCTTATGAACAGGGAAGACCTGACTGAAAGTAAATAACTGCAACTAAAAAGGTTAACCTCAATTTCATCAAGAACATGGGTATCAACGAAGTCCTGGAGGATGTCTACTACTGTTCGGAAGTTCCGTATAATTTAATTTTTGTTAAGAAAATGTAACAAACAGGTATAACAATCATATTTAACCAACACGGAGTTGAAATTAACAAAGGTGGTAAGATCCTAACAAAAGGTAAGCCTTTGCGCAATTAAATTGGTATTGATTTTATAGTGTATTTGAAGAAGGGAAATTCTAATATTCAAGTATATAATGCATCATGTAATAATTATAAATTATGGCATCAACCATTGGGGCACATGGAAAAATCTAAATCCTTAAAGTTAAAGAATAAACAGATGATTTTTAATATTGAACAAACTGATGGAGTAATACCCAATGATAATTTGTGTGAAACCTGTATAAAAGGCAAGCAAGCACGATTACCCTTTGAAAAGCCTAAGGATAAAAATCATATCAAGCATCCGTTGTTTATTGTTCATTATGATGTTTTTGACCCAATAACTCCTCAAACAATTGACAATCAAAATTATTTCTTAGGTTCTATTGATGAGCACACTCATTATTGTGTTATGTATTTAATTACATATAAATCGGATGTATTTTTTGTATTTAAAGATTATATTGCAAAAAGGGAGGCTCATTTAAGTTTAAAGATAGGCAATTTATAAATAGATAATGGAAGAGAATATCTGTCTAACGAGATGAAAGACTTCTGTGTGTAAGAACGTATTATCTGTCATCTGACAGTTCCATGAACCCCTCAATTTATTGAATGATGCCTTAGAGCGCATAATAAGAAACATAACTGAAAAAGCTCGTGCGTTGATTTCACATGTTGATTTGGAAAACTATTTCTGGGGTTGTCGGTTCTACTGTTTATATTCACAATAAAACTAGAAAAACGAAGTTTAATGATAAGACTTACAAAGGTATTCTACACGGAAAAAATTTATCCGTGAAGAAGTCACGAACTTGTAGCTAGGTCTCGGATACGAGATAAAAAAATGAAACATTAAATCCTTATTTCTATGAGAAATATATGGATAAATTTCGAAGTTTCTTACGAACAGTTCGAATTTCCTACGAACAGTTCCTGAAAATTTCAGACTGAAATAAAAAGAGGAAAAATTTTATTTGTGCGATTTAATTTTATATTAATTTATAAATTCGCAACTCAGAAGATTCGAACCTCAAAGAATGCTGACTCACCAGTTTCTAAACATAAACCAGGAGTGCGTAAACACGCGCAGCCATCGAGGCCAAACAAAATAGGTATTATAAAACTTCTAGGCACTCATCCGACGAGCTCGAGGCATACATACGAGCGCACACACGCACCGCGCGTGTGTGCGTGGGCCACGTACAGGGAGACTTAGTTTCGAGTTCCCAGATTTGTCGGGCAAGCTCGTGAGTGCTCTGAGAATCTATTCCCAATCACTCGTAATATTTTTGTAATTATTCACGTAAAAAAAAGTGATGAACCGTTTTAGAATTTTCACATCGAGTTCGTCAATCTTTCTCAAAGTTCGCAGGTTATTTACGAAAATACATAAATATCCAATGAATTTTTCTCATATCCGAGACCTAGCTACTAGTTCGTGACTTTTTTACGGATAAATTTTTTCCGTGTAGTAGGCCAGTAGGGTATGAACCGACTGGATACAAAGTGTGACTTGTGGAAACTGAAAAATGCATGGCTGTTGGAGATGTCATTGTTGATGAGACAACTTTCTTGAGATCCGCTGTATGCAAAATTATAATTAAGTTAATTCTCTTTCAATCAATAAAATCTGATCATTAGTAACAAAACCTGAGAAATACGATGTGCCTTATCGAAATCTTATTGCATGTTTAATGTACGTGATATTATGTACACAACCTGACATCAACACAGCCGTTAATATTTTGAGCAGGTATTCGAATAAAAATAATGAAGAACTTTGGCAATGTTTAGAAAGGATACAGAGATCCTAATGGATCAATTGATATTAAATTGACATACGTCCGAGCTAATTACAATTATATTTTAATTTGTTATACTGATTCAAATTGGGGTGGCTATGATGATAAAGGTAGAAAAAGTACAACGGGTTACTTATTTGTGTTACTTAAACATTGCAGAATATGCTGAAATACACGAAAACAAACATCAGTAGAGGCCTCGTCTACTCCAGCTAGGTACATAGCAATGTTTGTACAAGTATAGCATGCAATCCAAAATGTTACAAATGATCGAAGCATATAGATATAAAATATCATTTTTCAAAGGAGCAAGTTGATAAAAATTGTATTAAAATAAAGTGCATTCCAACAGGAAATCAATTAGATGATTTGCTGACAAAACCGTTACCTGCTCCAAGGTTCATAAAACTCAGAAGCGGAATGAGTCTGGACTAGTTTTATGGTATGAAGGTCAACATTATGTAACTTTGTGATGATATGATGATTGTCGGATTGGGTTTTTCTGGGTTTTTCCTAATCCTTTGCAACGAACGTTGGACCAATTGTTAATTGGTATAATTGGCATAATCTACATTTAGTAGAATTTAATCGATATGTTATACGTCACATATTTTGAGAAGTCTGGAACAAAGATTCAAGATCTGTGCGTAATCTGTATAATGTAAACTATAACCATGAATGAAAATGTGTATGGTGTGTGTATGTGACTTCTGTGACACGTTCCTTCTTCAGTCTAAAACCGCATCTCAATCGGGAAAGGTCTGCCTTCCAAGTGTCTTGAATAAAATTAATTGTTTAAAGTTTAATTGAAGTGTTATTTCTCATAATCATATTTGCACAATAATTTTAAAGAGAGGAAACACCTCCCAGTTTTAAACTTTGAAGTTGGTTCGAAACTTATATTATATATTTTGTTTATATTTTTCTTAGAATGTTTCAAGCATGGTGAAACATTAATGAGTAAATAATTCCTATTGGAAAATATATTCTAATATTTTGCTCATTCGTAGAATATTGAATAGTAATACCAAAGCATAAAAACTTCAAACATTTATACTTGTTATGAATGATATCATTATCAAAGAATGTAATCAGAAATGTAAATCTTGTGTTCAGACACAAAATATGTACATAAAATTGTATCGTAGGAAAAAACTCTTAATTTGTCTGCTCTACTTTATTTGTCGCTTGAAATAGCGAAATGGCTAATCGATTGTTCTTGACTTTGTCTTTATTATTCATTCAATTTTTTTCCAAATCCTTATATTATGCCCTACCGCAAGTAAGAATAAGTCAGGGTATTCTTGAAGGTACTATTCAAAAAACTAGGAAAGAAAGAAATGTTGCAGCTTTTCTGGGGATTCCCTATGCTGAACCTCCAGTTGGTGAACTTAGGTAAAAGATATAATAATTATTAAAAACTTATTTTTATAGAAAATCTCAAAAATTGTAATTTTTAATTTTCTTCAATGTCAACTATAGTGAACATGTAATATTATGTATGATATCTATCATAAAAATATAAATTATAATCTATTTTTACAGTTTTCTATTCAAAGATCATTTATTAGGTGCTTTTAAAATCATTTTTTGTATTCAGATTCAGAAATCCTGTACCAGCAAAATCATGGGAGGGAATACGTAATGCAACCGAAGATGGAGAACAATGTGCTCAATATAATTTCAGTCAAATACGAGGTGGAGTTGAGGATTGTTTATCGTTAAACGTATACGCTCCATTGGATAAATTTTATTTACCATTGGTAATTTACTTTTAATGTATTTAATAATAATTGATGATAAATTATCAATAATATCATTAATCCTTATGACAAGTTATTACTTTGCTTAACATTGTTTTTTGTAGAGTTTTCTCGAATAGAAATTTTATTTTAAATTTGTTGAACTGCACGGAAAAAATTTATCCGTAAAAAAGTCACGAAATAGTAGCTAGGTCTCGGATATGAGAAAAATTCATCGGATATTGATGTTTTTTCGTAAATAATCTGAGAACTTTGTGAAAGAATTGACGAACTCGATATGAAAATTCTAAACCGGTTCATCACTTTTTTTTACGTGAATAATTAAAAAAATATTACGAGTGATTGGGAAAAGATTCTCAGAGCACCCACGAGCTTTCCAGACAAATCTGGGAACTGGAAAGTAGGTTCGCCTGTACGTGGCCCGTACATATGCTCGCCCAAACGCGCGGTGCATGTGTGCGCTCGTATGTGTGCTTCGAGCTCGTCGCATGAGTGGCTAGAAGTTTTATAATACCTATTTTTTGGCCTCGATGGCTGCGCGTGTTTAGACACTCCTGGTTTATGTTTAGAAACTGGTGAGTCAGCAGTCTTTGAGGGTTCGAATTTTTTGAGTTACGAATTTATAGATTAAATCGCACAAATAAAATTTTTTCTCTTTATATTTCAGTCTGAAATTTTCAGGAACTGTTCGTAGGAAATTTGAAGTGTTCGTCAAAAACTTCGAAATTTATCCATACATTTCTCATAGAAATAACGATTGAATGTTTCATTTTTTTATCTCGTATCCGAGACCTAGCTACAAGTTTGTGACTTTTTCACAAATACATTTTTTCCGTGTGTATTTTGAAGAAATCTATAAACAGTTCTTAGCAGTGAACAACAATAAACAAAACTTTGCATGCTATATTTTTTTACAAATGTGCTAAAAACGTGTTTTTATAAATTTAGTTATAATTTTTTTTGAATACACTTTTTTACTAAAGTTATAACTTGAGATTTCTTCAGCTTGAATCGAAGAAACATGTCATTATTTTTTGGTTAGGGAACAAACCGTCGTTTTTAAAGCGTGAAAATAATTTAAAAAGCAAAATTCACGATTTTGAAAGGGTGAAATTTTTATTTATAATTATAATGTTGTATATTTTCAAAAAATTGTGACTTGCACAAAAACTTTTTTTTAGGAATTACTGCCAGTTATGGTTTGGATTCACGGAGGGGCTTTTATATTTGGAAGTTCTAAGTCTCACCTCCATGGAGCTAATTATCTTTTAGATAAGGATATAATTCTGGTTACAATAAATTATCGTTTGGGAATTTTTGGATTCCTCAGCACTGGAGATGAAATTGCACCAGGAAATTTTGGATTGAAGGATCAAGTTCTTGCTCTCGAATGGGTCCAAGAAAATATTCGATTTTTTGGAGGGGATCCTAATAAGGTCACATTGTTTGGCCAAAGTGCTGGTGCTGTCAGTGTTGCTCTTCACGCACTTTCAGATAGATCTAATGGTAGCTACATATTTTTGCCAATGAAATAAAAATCTAATTGAAAAGATCCATCCCAGAGAAAAATGTTATACAGATTAAATATTTTTAGGTCTTTTTCAACAATATATTATTCAAAGTGGCAGTCCAACCGCTCCTTGGGCTTTTCAAAACAGTTCAAATTATCCAGCCCTCTTAAGAGTTGTTGGAAGAAGAGTAAACTGTTCTTTTGTAGATATGACGTTGATCATAGAATGTTTTCGAAGCAAAACTTTTATTGAATTACTGGACGCAAGTAATTCCTTTGGCGTATTGCATCACCAAATGACTCAATTTTTGAAATGGACGCCAACAAACGAACCTAAAACCTTAAAAGATGCCTTTTTAATTGACAATCCAATTAATCTCATTAATCAAAAAAAGTTGGCAGATAAGCCTTTCATAACTGGAACTGTCTTAGACGAAGGCTTAACGATTACACAATGTAAGTTGAGAACATTAATTTTAATTGCAATTTGAATAACATTTAATACATTCAAAAAACGGAATTTTGACCAAATTTGTAATATTTTTAGATTTTTATAAAGATGAAGTAACGCTGAATGCTGCATCCTTTTTTAGTTACTTTCTTTTTAAAATGCATTTGCCCCCCATCAGTGATGTTTTGAAAACGTATTTTTCACCTGAATGTGTGAATCGTTTAGAAAAGGATATTGAAAAGTATTATTTTAAAACTAACTTCTTCACTTCGGGAAGGGAGGTGTGTATAATATTTTGCAACAAATACAAGTAAAATAACAAAAAATATATATTTAATAATATATATATATATATATATCTATTTTTGCATATTTTAACAGGTGATGAAAAAACTTACGGACTTCTTATCGGACGCTTTGTTTAATTACCCTGAAGTGATATTTGTAGAAAAGGCAGCAAAAAAAATAAATAGTCCTATCTACTGGTATTTTTTTAATTATGAGGGTTCTCGTAGTCACACCCAATTTCAAACAGGTAGTCACGTAAAAGAAGGCGTGTGCCATGGTGATGAATTGTTTTATTTATTTCCTATCAATTCATCAGCTTCAGAAAAAATAAGCAATGCAAAGGCTGATGGTAATATGATTGATATAATGGTGGAGTTATGGACATCTTTCGCAATTAATGGGTAAGAGAACGAAAGGCAAAATCGTACAAATCAGTCATTTTTAAAGGAATAATAATATTGTATAATATTACGTGCAGAAAAAAATGTTTATATAAAAAAATTAATTATTTATATACACTCTCTCTACATTTTTACAGTAAACCAACATCAAGAAATTTTAGTTGGGTCCCTTATCAACAAAACTCGAGTTACTTAGCAATTGATGGAAATTCTAATGAGCCAAAACTGTCAATTCAAGGGAATTTCTTACAAGGACGAATGGACTTTTGGAGAGAACGTGACCCAACAGCTTAAGGTGCTTCAAACGACTCGGGTTCTCGCCACATCCATAATACGTCTAGAAGGTTGAATTGTTTAATGTAATATTTTTACCACATAATCTAAAGTCAATTATATCGGCCTCAACATAGAGCTTTTTCCGGAAAATGTTCTTGTTTTTTTTTTAAATTGAAAATGCAGTGTTTGTTTGCGCCTGAAAAATGCAAAACTCTGGCTATTGTGTATGCCTGGCTGCAGTCACACCGTCTAGTTTCAATACTCATAAAAAGCTGCGAGTACCCTGTTTTCGTGGCTTAGAGGAATATATAATGTAATAGTATACTATAATACAATAATAATAATGATAATAAATAATTATATGTAATAGTAATTTGTTAATAATATATAATATAATATCCTCCGTAGTGCTAGTAAGGCAGTAGCAGCGGAGCCCTAGGGGGCACAGGGGGCAATGCCCCCCCCCCCCTCCCCCAGAAATCGACCAGGGAGGGGCGAAGTATTTATTTGCCCCCCTCTGAAATCGAATGATTAAATTCATCGGACCGTCGAAACTGGAAAACTTTCAATTCTGTCTTGCTTTGTTCAATCCTTGAAATCTATCTGAAATCTTTGTAAAATAATAGAAGTCTTTGTAATATCTTTTAAATCTATCCGAAATTTTTGCGAAATATTTGAAATCTTTGTAAAATCTTTATAAAATCTTTGGGATATCATTGCAACCTTTGTTAAATTTATGTGAAATCTATGGAAAACTTTGCAAAATATTTGAAATATTCAGTAATATTTGTGAAATTATTCAAATCTTTTTTAAATCTTTAGGCAATCATTGAAATTTTTTAAACCTTTTCGAAATTTTTGGACATCTTTTTTGAAATCTCTGGCAAATCATTGAAATCTTTATCTCTTTGCAATCTATCCGAAATCTTTGGGAAATCATTGAAATCTTTGGGAAATCATTGAAATTGAAGTCTTTGTGAACTCTTTAAATATATCTGAAATTTTTTAAATCTTTGGGAAATCATTGAAATCTTTGTACAATCTTTGAAATTTATCTGAAAACTTTGCGAAATATTTGAAATTTGTGTTCAATTTTTGAGACCTATCTGAAATCTTTATAAAATATAAAAGTATTTGTTAAATCCTTCAAATCTATCCGAAATTTTTGCAAAATATTTGCGAAATCTTTATGAAATCTTCGGGAAATCATTGCAATTTTGTCAAATCTTTAAAAAATTTCTGGAAATCTTTGCAAAATATTTAAAATATTTGGTAATAATTGTGAAATTATTTAAATATTTGTGAAATCTTTCGGAAATCATTGAAATCTTTAAAATTTTTGTGAAATCATTGGGAATTCTTTAAAAATCTTTGCGGAATATTTGAAATATTTGTGAAATATTCAAGTCTTCGTGAAATCTATCTGAAATCTTTGGAAAATCATTGAAATCTTTGTGAAATGATTGGGAATTCTTTAAAAATCTTTGCGGAATATTTGAAATATTTTTGAAATATTCAGTAATATTTGTGAAATTCTTGAAATCTTTGTGAATATTTGAGAAATGAATATTTATTTTTTATTTTAATAATTTTAATTTATTAATATTATATTATCAAAATTTCTTTTTTAAATATTTTTATTATATAATAATATTTTATTTTATTCATTAAAAATTTATTTAAAGTCTTTGTGAAGTCTTATAAATCTATCCGAAATCTTTGAAATCTTTATGAAATCATTGAAATCTTTGAAATTTAATTGAAATCTTTGTGAAATATTTTCAATCTATCCTAAATCTTTGCGAAATATTTAAAATCTTTGTGAAATCTCTGAAAAATTATTTCAATCTTTGTGAAATCTTTGAGTAATCATTGAAATCTTTGAGTAATCATTGAAATCTTTGCGCAATCTTTGAAATCTTTGGCAATATGAATTTTATACATGTATTTATTATTTAATTTTTATTGTCTATTTATTGTTTATTATTTATGTTCAATTTTTGCATAGTATAATATTATTATACTATTTCCAAATTGCACCATTCAATATTATTTTTGTCAAATATTTCTTAAAGCTTTCTAAAGAATTTCGGTACGTTTATTTTTCAAAAAATTTCTTTCACAAGGCCGTTGGACAGAAGCTCTAGCTTCAAAATCAAATGCTCAAAATTAAATCATCTCATTTAACTATAAATAAATCGACGCCTCCATTCAATATGAGTCTATATGCTGACAGCGCCGTGTATGAGACTATGCGCTGTGTATAAGCATAGGGAATAGTCTCATACAGAGCGCTGTCAGCACATAGACTTATATTGAATGGAGGCGTCGAAATATTTGAATGAAATACTTTTTTATATGCTAAGCTGTACTCCTTTTTCGAATAGAAGTGTAAATGGAGGGTGAAGAACTGCTTAATATTATAATTTTTGCGTTGAATGAATTCTTGTAATGGTAACCTCAAGAATAATTCCCACATAGCACACTTCCGGAAAAAAACTGGTCATTTCTTAGGACTTGGTCTAAGACCTAAGTGGCCGGGAGGAAAAAATCCGGGACCTATACTTAAACCTAGGTTAAAACACAGGCTCATGTCCACCGCGATTTTTGGGTTTTTAAAATAATTAAATTAATTCTATAAATTTTTGACGGATGATTTAGTATTTGTAATGAAAATAGCGTTTATAAATATAAATCAGACAGAAATTGATTTTATATAAAAAAATGTTAATGCGTTTGAAAAAGTGGTAGAGATTTTGTTATTAATTTTTGATTTTTTTTTAAATATACATTTTGAGACAATAGTGAATAATAATGAAACAATCTTATGTTCGTAATGCACATGCGCGGCTGAAAGGGCATTAGTAGCGGGACATTTAAATCAGTGTCTCACACAGTATAAAGATGATATCACTTACAGTTTCCAAAATCTAATTGAAATAAAAAATTGGCAATAATCATCGCATAATTTTGTTCAAAACTATTGACGTAATGATCGGGAAATATTTTATTGACTAAAATAAGTATTAAAAGATATTATTCCATTGGTGGTAATAGTCAGTTATAGCAATAATAAAATAATTCAATGATTCCATTAATTCAATGTGGAAATTTTGAGTTAGCCCCCGCGAGGGCCATCGTAATTTGCCCCTTTACTACGTTGGCCCTACGTTGGCAAACTACGAAGGACCCACATAGATTCGACATGCTCACCTTCGAAGGCCCCATGTAGGCTGCCCACGAAGGGCCAATGAAGCGGCCCTCTGTAGTGCCCAGCTAAGCCCCCTGTAAGGCCCACATAGGCCCTACGGTATTTTCCCCCTTTATTGCCCTGCAAGAGCTCTCCTTGCACTCCTTGTGCCAGATCTGAATTATATATATATTTTAAATTCTCTGAGCCAATTCAGAATATATAATTGCTCTGTAAAATTTCCTATTTTAACACATAATTATCATTTTTCTGGAAAATTCACTGTTCTACATCGAAAATCCCGTTGCAAATCACAATTACAGTTCATATATATTTTGTTCTCAGACGTAAATCTTTCTTTCCTTGATTTAAAAATATATAATATATTTACAATTTCACATAAATACTAATTTCGGAGTTTTAGTGTAAAACGGATTTCAAGATTAATTATGGAAAAATGCATTCTTTTTCAATTTATGTGTTGTGATTGAACAAACTGAGAGAAGTAAAATAGCAAATAACTTTTAATACTCATTTTAATAGTAGTATTTAATAGTAAAATTATCAGAGCTATATTATAAACTTTCTTACCTCATCGTGAATGGCGCTTATTCTCTATTGTGAAATGAAAATAATACGATTTGGTTTTATAACCCAAAAGTGCCACGTGTAGAGAACACGTACGTATTAAGTCGTGGCGAACGCGAAATGGCGACGAAGGGAATCATTGGACCATTGAACGGAATCGAAACAGCCGGAATCGAACCGGATCGAGAATCCAGTCAGCCAATGAGATGACAGGAATGGCTGCGGAATTTTGCGCGAAATTACAATTGAAACGTACATTTCCTTAAATGAAGATTTATAGAACTGATTGGTATTGATCATAGGTGACTGATCGGTATTCTGATCACTCTATTATATCTTTGCTCTAATCCTTCTAATGTGTACAAGTCCGCGATCCGCAGTAACGGCTGGCCTTCAAACGTTTTAATGTTTTTGACGTGATCAAAACAATGGTCAGGAACAATTTTTTTGTGAAAATTTTATAACAACCTAACCTTTGTATTCGAAGTCATATTCTTGAAGTGAGAATTTAGCTGAATAATGGAAAATGTTTCGATGTTCCACAATACCAAACAAAAGGTAAAAAAGATTATGATAAAAATATTTTTTCGAATTTTTTATAATAATTTAATCTTTGTTTTTGGACTAATTTTATTTTTTTTTTTTAACTTGGTGATCGGACTTGGAATTTTGTATAGGAAAAAATAAAGGGGCAAATATGTAGGCCCCTGCGAGGGCCCAGCTGGGCGTTTCCACAGTGGGCCGCCTTTGTGGGGCCTCTATAGGGCCACTAATTAAAATAGGCCAAGCTGGGCAATTTCCACACGGGATTCAAGCAGGTGAACATACTATTAGGTTCTAATTTAATTTCAATACTGTGCATGTTTTAAATATATTACATTTCTGAATTAAATTAAATCGTGAAGATAAAAAGTAGAAATTTTTAATAAACATTTTGTGCTATAATTAAATGAAAAACGAAATATCATTTATTAAATTGTATCTCAACATTCAAAAAATAATTATTTCTCAAATTGCATGCATTCATGTGCTATGATTGTATCTACAATTAAGAATCACAATTAAATGATAAATTTCTAACTAATCCACTTAAGTTAAGCATTTTTACATTCTCATCAGAGAAGGTATTAGATTTGTGTAAAATTAGACCCCCCCCAGTTTTTGTCAAATGTCCACGTTTTGAGAACCTTAAAACCCGAAAAACAGGTTTTTACGAATGAGTCTGTCTGCATGCCTGTATATGTCTGTCTGTTTGTATCTCTCTGTATGTCTGTCTGTGTGTCTGTGAGCATGATCACTCTTAAGAAAATTAATTTATTAGATTTGCCTTTGACACACTCTTTTAGTGTCAGAAACTGAAGGTCAAGTTCATTAGCCAGCTATTTTGGATACAAATTTAAAAAGTTATAGCATTTTTAACGTTTTTGAGACCATTCTTTTCAAGATTTAAAAATTCTATGTGCAGTTATTCATAGTATTTAAAAAGTCGAATAATTTATATTCACGACTTCTTTCGATAAAAAGAAAGTTATAAGAGTTATAGCATTTTCAAAATTCAAAAAATCAAAGGAAAATGCAAATTTTAAGCCGAACAATGCACGATATGAAAAAAGTCAAGAGAAGGTAAATGTTAATTTTTGAAAGCCCTACAAGATTATCATAACAACTTTTTGAATTTTCTTGAAAATTCAAATTTTGATCGCACAAAAAATAACGAAAAATAACAAATTTCATTTTTCGGTCAAACTATGCAAGATACGAAAAAAGATAAGAAGACAAAAATTGTGCACCAAATAAAGATCTACAAACTTCTTATGCATCGCTTTTTGATAGGACGCTATTGTCTCATAATGCCAATTAAAAAATAAAAATTGAAAAAGTACTAGCAAAATCTCTGCCAATTTTTGAAACGCATTACAATTTTTTATATAAAATCAATTTCTGACTGGTTTATATTAATAAACACTATTTTCATTATAAATACTAAATCATCCGTAAAAAATTTATGGAATTAACGTTTTTTAAACCAAAAAATCGCGGCGGGCATGAACCTATGTTTTTCCCTACTCATACACACTTCTAGTGAAAAAAATAGTACCACTTGGTATTCAAATAATATGTACTGCTAGTATTTATGGAGTAAAATGAGAGAGTTCAATTTTGAGGTTAGACCCAGCAAACATGGATGTATAATAGTCATGTAACTGTTAAATAACAGATTGTAACATGTTACATAACTGCTAAGTGACAGGTGACTCACCTGTGATTCAAATTGTCACACTTTGCTCTGTAACTCTGTGACATAAGTTTTGTAATACGCATCCAACCGTGTTATAACAGTGCTATGTTATATATATGTTATGTACCACTTACGGAACAGTAATATAATGATAAATTTGCAAAAAAATTGTCTTATATATTATCACTGCACTTATTTTTTTTAAATTACATAATTGCACGAACGGTCACTCACAAACATAATCACGCACTTTGAAAAATTACACCCGCTGAGGATTCGAACCCCACCTCAACAATCCAAACCTAAGCCTATAAACTTAATGTACCGCACACTCTAGCCAAATGAGCTAATGAATCGCTTGGATCTTCTCGACAAAATCTCAGCTAAGCTTTTTCGCTGTAAAGCCAGGGCTAATAGAGGAATACATTGTTTATTTTTTTCTTCTTCCGTTTTACACATGTTATGAATAGGTGGATTTAAAAACGTTCGATTTAAATATTTAAGGTTATTGCTAAATCAACAATATCCACAATATTTGTTATCAACAATAAAAAGTTATTTCCGGGAATGATAATCACTTTTTGACTGTTTTATATTAACAAGCTTTTATGAGTTAAGTGCATGTGATGTTTTAAATTCATGGAATTCATCAAAACTTAAAACGTCTATCTCTCTAAAGATGATTAACGTTTTATATTGTAAGAGTTTTTTTTATATGAAACTTTCCGCTTTAAGAGTGCTTTAGTCAAGATCTATTCTCAAAATTATCAAAAGATTATGTTGTAAATTCAAAATTATGTCGTAAGTGTAATGTAAAAATATTATATTTTATGTTAGAAGTTGCATCTAACACCCATATAAAAACTGATGAAAATGTATTTAAAAGTTGAAGGGAGATAATGATTTTGTTTTCAAGATACTCATAATCGGTGCTTATGTCGTCTTCAAATATATATCATTTTCTAACAAAAATAATTATAGTCAAAATTTATTTCTTGTTTCTTCCCTTGGTAAAAGATATATGTATTTAGATTATATGATAAGTGAATATTTTTATTCCATTTAATTTTAAGAATTTACAAGTTTGAATACCTACAAGAGAAGTTTGCATGTTATATATATTATATGAAATTGAAGATTATTATTGATAATTTTTTAAATATTTCAAAAAGATATACTGATATTCGATAATAATTATACATATACATAATGTCGATAATATATCATTCATTTCCGAGAAAAATTTTCAAGACCATTTTAGAATTGTTATGTAACAAGATAAATCATATATATTAACATATAGATCATGTCACATTGTTACATAGCTGTTACTAAGTGTATTATGCACAGCTTACAAAACCACGCAGTAACGCCGTTAAATTTCACTTGCGTAATTCTGTAACAAAATTGTTATAGTCCATGGATACAACCAAGTTACGGAACAAAAGTTACACGAGTGTTACATAACAGGTATGTCACTTTGTTACATCGCCGTTACTAATGTACATTATACACAACTTACAGAACTACATCGTAACGCCGTTACAGTTCACTTATGTAACACTCTAATATAATTGTTATAGTTCATGCGTGTAACCAAGTTACAGAACAACTGGTACATTCTTCTTCTATAACAATTAGATCTCACTGCTACAGAATTGTAATAACTTTTTTTATGGAACTGGTACATCTTCATCCGGTAAAAAAGTTACTCAACATTGTTACCTCCCAGTTATAGAACAAGCACGTCACTGAACATTAACATTCGTTATAAAACCAAATATAACGATGTTACCCCTTTGTTATGGAGCAGTTACAGAACGTGTTTACTGGGGAGCTTCTGCCCAACAGCCTTGTAAAAGAAATTTTTTAAAATATAAATGTACCCAAATTCTTTAGAAAGCTTTAAGAATAAATATTTGACAAGTATCTACTTTTCCAATTTATTATTTAATAATTTTTTATTTCAAACTCTGCGTCAGCCATCACTGATCACCCTAATAGCACGGAATATCCCGGGAACGTTCCTGGAATCTTTCGCGGGCACCTTCGGAACGTTCCTGGAACGTGTAAAATGTCCGCCGCTTGGGAACGTTCCCCTGGAACCTGAGGGCCACCTTCCGTTATTGTTATTATTAACATCAATTATCTCGTAAACCGTAAGAGATAGGTAAAAATGGATGTCATTTTTGAGTTTTGAGGACCGCATATACTACATTATAATATCCCAGTGGGCACAAAATTTAAGAACGTACTTGGAACGTTCTAAAAACGTTTCTCAAAAGACGTTATTTGAATGTTTCAAAAACTGTCCTAAGTCAGATCAAATAATGTTCTGAAAACGTTTCATGTTCCAAGTACGTTCTTAAAACGTCTCTTAGGACGTTTTTGAGCCGTTCTAATGATATTCTTTAACGTTTGTGCCCACTGGGATGATATCCATATCATAAACTGACATCGATTTTGACCTATCACTTACGGTTTACGCGATATTTATTGATAATAATAACAATAAGTGTAATTTATGTTTGGAACGTTCCCAAGTGGCGGACATTGTACACGTTTCGGGAACGTTCCGCTGGAACGTACGTTCCATGATATTACCCTAATAGCACGGAACATTCCGGGAACGTTCCTGGAACGTTCCGCGGGCACCTTCGGAACGTTCCAGCGGAACGTTCCAGGAACGTTCCCATTGTTATTTTTTTTATTGTTATTTTTAACAACAATTATCTCGTAAACCGTAAGAGATAGGTAAAAATGAATGTCATTTTTGAGTTTTGAGTACCGCATATGCTACACTATAATATGATATCCGTATCATAAACTGACATCGATTTTGACCTATCACTTACGGTTTACGAGGTATTTATTGATAATAATAACAATAACGTTAATTTATGTTTGGAACGTTCCTGGAACGTTCCAGTGGAACGTTCCCAAGCGGCGGACATTTTACACGTTCTGGGAACGTTCCTGGAACGTTCCGCTGGAACGTTCCGAAAGTTCCCGCGGAACGTTCCGTGCTATTAGGGTAGGGCACTAATGAAAACTTCCTTACCAGCACTATATAAGGAGGATATTATATAATATATAGAATTAAAAATGATTATTACATATTATTATTTATTATTATTATTGTATTATACTATATTATTACATTATATATTCCTCTGAGCCACGAAGACAGGGTACTCGCAGATTTTTGTGAGTAGTGAAACTATAGACCGGGTGCAACTGCAGCCAGGCATACGCAATAGCCAGAGTGTTGCATTTTACTGGCGCAAAAAAACACTACATTTGCAATTAATATTTAAGGAGTGCGCAGTAGTTTTCTATGAAAGCTACGGCTGCGCAGTATTTTTTTGGGGTTTTTAAGATTGCCGACTATGTACTAAAAACTTCCAAAACATATTTCATTAAAAAAAGTTCTAATCCCATGTGGGATTTCATGTAGGAACAATTCATAGGTTTCCATAACGATATTCATATAAGAACCCATGTGGAAACCCACAAAATATATCCCATCCTATCTCACATCGTAATTTGAGACAGAAATTCAAAAAAGGATTCCATATGGGTACCCACATAGGTTCCCATGTAGTTTACTATGTAGGCTTTTTCAGTAGGGGACGTATTATGGATGTGGCAAAACCCCTAGTCGTTTGAAGTGCCTTAAGCATATTACAAAGCAGCGATTTTGCCATAAAGTAATGAAATCACTTTAGGGGTTTAATTTAATTTTAACGAGATAGTATTTTAAAATAAAATCCCAATGAACACTGTAAAAACTATGGTTCCATTTTAATTGAGCATCACTTTTTTAGCGATCTGTTATAATACCAAATCGTCTTGTTTTGATGCCATCGTTCATACTATTTTACTTTGCTAACTTCAGATTGAAAAGTGGTACGTACTAGAGAACTAAAATAATGCACAGGGAGTATTGTTTTAATTGCTTGCAACTTCATGCTTATGAGAATTCTTCATTGTTTAAATTTTCTTCTACTTTTGAAATGTGATAGAGAAAATAGAAAAGGGGAAAAAGGTGGCATTATTTTAACAAGAGGAAACTGGTGAATAAATATGTAATTATTACATACTATAATAAATATAATAAATATAATAAATATAATAAATATTAATTATTTATTTGAATATAAGACAACGTTTAAATTGAAAATGATGCATAGAATTAATTTTTTAATTGTAAAAGTCACAAAAGTTTGTAACGTCGTTTTGAATTATTATTCAGTAATGAAAAATTCATATTACAATGATTGAAAAGTAATGAGGCGGATGTTCTTCCAAAGGTCCTTCCTGGTAGCCTAGGTGTTTAAATCACATCTTCTTCGGGGAAGTAGGGTTAAGGACTGAAATTGTAGATACCCGGATGGCTTTTTACAATAAGTGTATTTGGATATTATTTTTTATTTTTAAAAAGCTATTTATAATCACACAATAAAAGTATGACAAATTTTTTTAATCGGTTTTTTTATCTAATTGAATAGCTTCTAGAAAATAAAAAATAATGTACAAATACACTTACAATAAAAAATAGTTATTTTTTAAGTTATTGAAAAAATAAAGTTTCGTCCTATGCAATTGGTACTATTGTTTGGCCTTCGGCGTGCAGACATCTTGGATTTCCCCCACCTAACCTGAAATACCTAATTTAGAAATATAATATTTTTATTATTAAAAAGCTATTCAAATCATAAAAACTTGCGGTGAAAAATAATTTTTGTCTAAATAAAAAAATAAAGTTTTGTCCCATGCAATTGGTATTATTGTTTGGCCCTCGGCGTGCAGACATCTCGGAGTCTTGTATTTCGCCCACCCAAAGCTGAAATACCTAATTACGACTTGTTACGATCCTGAAGATCCTGAATCTCATTTGACAGATTTAGGTTAGGTTTATACCGGCGTGTTTACACGACGTGCTTGTGAGATAGATTCACATGTCGTTGATTATTTATATGTACCTAATTTAGTTAAAACTATAAACAATTATCATTAATTCTTTATAAATGTTTTTTTGGAAATTACGCTTATTTTGTTAATTAAACTCGGATCAAATGAACAGAGAAACTCGGAGAAAATAAACAGCGAAATGGCCAAAAGTAACAGTTAAAAATCGAATCCACCATCAAAACTTTTAAAAGAAGAGGAAAGATTAAAAAAAGAAAAAAAACTAAGGCGGCAAGAGAATGGCGTAAAAAATTATTGAAAATGCCATTGAAAAGACTAAAGCTCAAATAAAGCAACATCTAAGGTAACATTTTTGATGAGTACCTGGTTCAAAAAAACATAGACTCTAAATAAAATACATAATTTATTATTATATTGGTAATTTAAAAAATATTTTTCGATTTATTTCACTTATGGCCAACAGCCATACCACGCTGAAAAAACCAGTTCTCGTCAGATCACTGAAGTTAAGCAGCGTTGGGCGCGGTTAGCACTTGGATGGGTGACCATTCGAGAAAACTGAGTGCTGTTGGCACATCGTGGGTGTGGTGAGCCCACACTTGTAGTTATTTACTACAAGTTATCAACCTAGAAACACTACCCGAATCGGGTAGTGTCACGCCTACCCCGAAAGGGAAATGGCTTAATGGTATACATATGAAAGTTATACAAATCTGTAAATTTAGTGGATTTTAAAGAATTTATTCAAAAGAGGTGAGGTATTTCGTAGGATTCCTAAGATTTTTTATTTTTTTCGAATTCAACGTGAATTCTTATCAATTTATCCTGCATTCTTTTAATTCTTTTAAATTTTCAAAATTCACTTGAATTCTTCTAAATTCACTCACTTCTACTTAATTCGATGGATTTTTTTTAATTTTTTAAAGTTCTTATTTAATTGATCCTGAGGATCAATTGACAATTGAATAATGATAGGATTTTAAATATTTTAAAGTATTTTTTTCAAATTCCTTGGCATTTTTAAGACCTTTAAAATATTTAGAAAGATTTAAAAGGATTTCAAATATTTTTGGTAATTTTAAAAGATTACAAAGAAATTTTTAATGGATTCCAGTAATTTAATGGGATTTTAAAGGACTTGAAATATTTGAGGGTATTGTAAAAGATTCGCAGGCACTTTCAAGAGCTTTAAAAAGTTTCAAGAGATTTCAAAAGATATCAAAGGATTTGAAATAAAATATTTGAAAATTTTTATTAGAGCCGTGCAGTCGTTTATTCAAATTTCTACTACAAATTCAAGAATGCTTGGAACATTGGATTTTCCGAAATAGAAAAAAATTTGACTGTACATCAAACTGCCTTGATTTCCTTGAATTGTTACAATTTTAAAATCAAAATAACTTTTTTTTTGTAAAAAATGGATCAAAAATTCAAGTCGAATCTTCGAAATTCGACTTGTTCGAATATTCGAATAAATCGAATTTCAAATATTCGATTTGAGTTTTGGAGTCATTTTTTTTACAAAAAAAAGGAGTTATTTTGATTTAGAAATTTTAATAGCTTAAGGAAATCAAACCTGTTTGATGAACATTAAAATTTTTTTCTATTTCGAAAAATCCAACTTTCCAGCCGTGTCTAAATTTATATTACAAATTCGAATAAACGACAACACACCTCTAATTTGTATAGTCACTTTTGAAGAAAGATCATTAACGAATATTTTCATCTTTGGCAACACTCAAGTTAATCGAAAGTTATTTTTCGAAGTCTTCAATAAATTACGAATTAGAATTAGGTTTCAGCTAATTTCTATAATTTTTTTTCTGCATATTAGCTTTTTTTGGAATCAGTTAAAGAAATTTGAGCAAACTGTCGCATTCTATTCTGAAAATATAAGTGAAAAGTGTAGGCCAAAACTTACTTCCCATGTTCTGCACAAGAAAAGTAAAACATGAGTTTAGACAAATCATTCAAGACTAAGTCAAAAACATGACTTTGTTTGCAATGCAGAGAAAACGAGATTTCGATTGATTTTATAAAATCAAAGAGTTTAAAATTCGGGTACTGGAGATTGTTATTTTGATCTATAGTGATTAATTTTGCCACTGCATGATTAGCTTGGATTTGACCTACACTTTCGTCGCTTGCAGAATAAAATAGTGCGGATTTGCAATCAACGCAGTTCCTCTTTTAATTTTTGACACATTTGACCTGTAATGTAATACATTAAACAAGGATTGTGAAAATGGCCGGTGGAGTTTTCTATTACTGTTTTTATGTTTATCGCATTAATTATGCCGATGTGTATCGCTGCGGGGTGCAAATCAAGTTACAAAAGTGAACTCGGAGAACCCGAAGATCCCGAATATGAAAAAAATTAATTTCTCCGTCGTTTCGAAAGACCCAGCTATTAAAGCCTTATGGCAAAAAACTTTAATTCTGACAAATTTTACCGTGAAAGCTGGCCAGTTCGTTTATAGTAAACATTTTTTAAAGGAAGACATTCTCCACGAGAAAATCCTAAAAGGACCCGATGGCACTAGTTTGTTGAAGGTAAATAATTATATATTTACTGTAAAATCGAAATCAAAATTTACAAATAAAACGAAAGTAAATTCTTTTTTTTTTATTCAATAAACTGTATTATTAGGTATTTTCATTTACTACTCGTTTCAAAAAAATTCGGTTTGTTTTCCCGCCAGCAAGTGCAACAACAAACACAATTTAATCATATTTTTAGTAATTTTCAGAATAAAAAATATGTACCAAGTTAATCTAGTCAATGTCTTATTTGAGTAGGATACAAAAGAGTGACGTTAATTTCAGGATTAAATTAGAAGGCTACAAAATGTATGATACTAACCTCAATTTTTCTTCTTTAACAATTCATGCGACCAAAATCTTAAATTAATGTTACTTTTTTTAAACGAGTAGTAAGTGAAAATACCTAATAAATACAGTTTATTGAATAAAAAAGAATTTAATTTTGTTTTATCTTTAAATTTTGATGTCAGTTTTACAGTAAATACATAATCACTTACCTTTCTCAAAATAGTGCCATTGGGTCCTTTTAGGATTTTCTCGTGGAGAATGTCTTCCTTTAAAAAATGTTTACTGTGAACGAACTGGCTAGCTTTTACCGTAAAATTTTTCCGAATTAAAGCTTTTTTCCATAAAGCTTTCATAGCTGGGTCTTCTGGAACGACGAAAATATTAATTTTTTGATATTCAGCTTCTCTGAGTTCACTTTTGTAACCTGATTCGCACCCCGGATCGATACACTTAGGCATAATTAATGTGATAAATAAACATAAAAACACCAGTAGAAAACTCCACGGGACCATTTTCACAATAATTGTATAACGAAACCGTATTATTGTTACATTTTTAAGAGTTTGTAACGACTCTACTTGACGAAAGCCATATAACCGTCAAAACAACACGAACAAAGTTACAGTGACAGTTCACGGACGTTTGACGTTCCCATGTGCTACGTCACGTCATTGAAACTAGCCTCGAAATGATACTTTTTTTTACAGTGAAAGTTGCAGATAGGAATTTATTCCGGACCAAATCAAATCATGCCGAAATCTGTATTCGAACAATACAAATCAATCCTAAGCAATCCGATAATTCCAAAATCTGTAACCGAATCAAAATTCAAATTAATCCGAAGTTATCTCTATACGTAAATCTACACCTCGATCTACACTAATTTCAATCCAAACCAATCAGATCTGCTGTTCAATAGATTATCTCGACACAAGCAATAATTGCTTGTGTTACATTAATACATTAAGATTGTTAATTTAAAATTCATGTGTATAAAATAATTTCAAAATGGCTTTACTTTGTAACAATTCTGAAAGAATTAGAGTCGTTCTTTCCAATAAAATTAACATCCGGGAAATACTTTTTCATGGTGATTATATTTAGGTCAAATAGGCGAACCGCCAAGATTCTTAAAAATTTTGAAAGTGGGACCAACTCCTTACATGTCATCATCGAAAACCGGGGGGTTACGAAGAAATGGAGTACGGGGGTCAATTCAAAGTTAGAATATTGTATTGCCATCAGAAATACGTATCGTCGCCCTAGAGTTATACTACGCCATGTCCACTTTTTTAAATTTCTGAACTATTATCATTTTTAGACTCGGTAAGAGTTAAACTTTGTTTTTCAATACATGTTTTCCTGAAATTTATTTCCTCAGCTGTTATAATTATTAATTAAAATAGTGACGTTAATTAAAAGTTAGAATTATATCACGCCATGTCCTCTTTTGCATTGCTATAAGTGAAAAATGCCAACTTGAGAATTTGCCAATTTGAGAAATAACAATTTTCAAAAATATATTTAACCCTAAAAGTAACCATTGGAATATTATTCAAAAGTTAATAATTTGCGAATTATTCATTTAATTCGAGGTATGTAACACATCAGAATAATGTATTATATATATATATATATATATATATATATATATATATATATATATATACCATTAAGCCATTTCCCTTTCAGGGTAGGCGTGACACTACCCAAATCGGGTAGTGTTTCTAGGTGGATAGTTTCTTGTAGTAAATAAATACTACAAGTGTGGGCTCACCACACCCACGATGTGCCAACAGCATGCAGTATTCTCGAATGGTCACCCATCCAAGTACTAACCGCGCCCAACGCTGCTTAACTTCAGTGATCTGACGAGAATTGGATTTTTCAGCGTGGTATGGCCGTTGGCCATATATATATATAATATTATAATAATATTATATAACTTTTTTACCGAATGAAGATGTTACATTTCCATAAAAAAAGTTGTTACAATTCTGTAGCAGTGAGATCTAATTGTTATAGAAGAAGAATGTAACAGTTGTTCTGTAACTTGGTTACGCGCATAAACTATAACAATTATATTAGAGTGTTACATAATATTATATAATAATTCTCTTAAATTTTTTACTTAAAAAATTTCATTATAAATAGTTCATTTATAAATATTTTGTGGACATGGCGTACTATAATTCTGAGAAAAAATGAATTTTTTGAATCTCATATTACGCCAGGTCCAAAACAAATTTTCCACATAAGCTAAAATACATTCATAACAGTATTTAAAGTTGTGCTAATATGTTCTTGATCATGCATTATTTTTTACCGATAAACTCATTTCGACATTTGACAACGTTTTTGTAGAGTATATTATGGTTAAACTTTGAACCTCAAATTCTCAGTTTGACAGTTGAGGGACATGGCGTACTATAACTTTAGGACAACGGTATTTATACAAAGTTTTAAGTCAATTGGATGTGGGGATGTATGTCAAAATTGGAATATAAGATTTAACCCTACCACACAGACACACACACACAAAATTCGTATTGATGTATGTATTGTGAAGGATTGAATTTGCTTCGAATTATTTCGAATTGATTCGGATACGGATTTCGGTAGTATTTGGAATCCTACAATATTTCCAAATATTAGTCCTGAAAATTCTTCAAATTCAAATTTGCAGCCGTCAAGATTAAAAACTGTTTTAGGCCTTCACATAGCCAATTTCAGTACGAAGCATTGAAAACTGAAAACTTGTATTATTAGTCTTTCTAGATAAATTATTTGAAATTCGAAGCGTCCAGAATTAAATATATTTTTGAATTTGAAGGTTTGAGAATTGAACTATTCAAAATTCGACGGATTCAATATGAACCTTTACAAATTGATCAATTATTCAGGCTTTCGGTTCAGTTTTTCTTACTCAAATTTAAGAATTGCGAATTTGGATTTTTTGAATTTGAAATCATTTTTTTCTTGAAACGTTTTCAATTTTAAAATATTTAAAATATTAAGGCTAACAATTCGCAATATCTTAAAAGAATTAATTCAAAATTGCTCAATTGAACCGCCGCATAGTAGAACGGGGTATAAAATATTTCTCGAGTAGATGGAAAGGGGGAGGGGATGAACGTCGCTCAACCTCAAGCGGCTGGGACCTCCCCCCCCCCACTCCACGAGAAATATTCTATACCCCGTTCTACGATGCAGCGGTTCTATTTCAAAATCTATTAATTTAGAGTTTAAACTGTCTTATTTTAACTTTTTAAAATAAAAAATTACATTTCTAACAAAAAAAAAGAAAGAATATTAATCATAAACGCTGTCAATTTGTAAAATTTCTAATTAGGATGATTTAATTTAAATTAATACAATTTAAAACGTTTCAATCTAAAATGAATTTTCAATATTTTGAAATAGTTTTCAATGATAAATTATTCATTTTTAAGGATTTTAAATTAAAATCCTCTATTGCCAATATTTATTTCTAGGTCTTACACTTGGAATTAAAATTTTTTTAGTTACTTGCTCTTGCATCGAAAAATGGAAAGAAGGAAAAGAAACAACATTTAAATATTCAAGAGACTTACAAATTAAAATGTCAAAATTTAAGCATTATAAAAGCCGTAATAAGGTACAGTTTGCAATGATTTCTTATTATAGTTTTCATAAAATTCCCACCTGAAATAATGTTAACTACACTGTAATAATATCGTTAGTTTAGCAAGAAACAATAACTGCATATTTAAAAATTTAAAAAAAAATTATAATTTATACAAAAAATGAATAATGTTTGGTTAAACAGTGTGCGTAAAAGTTTTGATTAGCCACCAGAAAAAGTGTTACTTTCGAAATCAAAACATACGTCAAAAATTCGTAATATTATATCATCGTAAATTGCGTCAAAATTTTTGTTTATATTTGAAAAACAAATTAAGCAATTAACAACTTCCTTTTTCAAGTTTCTTATATATATATATGCTGAATCGCTTCGTCGAAATTTTAATTCATTTTAATTGTGGTGGACATAATAATACCACTATGAAAAATCTGTTCATAAAATTTCTGCTGACTATTAGCGTTTTTCGCTTCTGTTTGTGCTATTCATTTCCTCAAGTGCGAATTTACGATGGAATTCTCCAAGGTTTGATACACAGAACAAGAAATGGAAGACATATATTAAGTTTTCTATCAATTCCTTATGCTCAACCTCCCGTAGGAAATTTAAGGTAAGAAAAATTTCGAAAAATTCTGCTATAATTACATAAATTATTTGAAAGATATTTTTTTTCTCGTATAAAAATGTCATTTTGTTTGATTTGATATATGAAAGTAGATTTCTATATGTTCAGTTTACGAAGTTAGTCCAGGCGCCCTATGATATTTGAGGTTAAAAACGCTACCTGAAATTTGTCTTCGGATTCTTGTAGAGCTAGAGCATGTAGAAAAAAAGCTTATGTGTTGCGACGAAGGTTTCGGAAGCAGTGTGTGTGTAAACAATCGTCAAAGATAGCAAAAACCGGGTTTTTGTTAATGGCAACTAACCTATATGTTTGTCAGAAAAAAAGTTTTATTAAAACATGTAGGTCTTTCAAATATCTACAAAATGACGTGCCGTACATTGAGATTTGTTCATATGTTTATTCCGGAAAAAAATAAAAACCGTCCAAAAGTGCCTTGTTTTAAATATGCAATTATTATTGCAATAATTAATTTAAACATTTTTAACTCTTAGAAAATACGTCACTTGCCACCCTCAAAAAGTGTGCAAAACTTCAGCCCGAAGTAATAATTAGTTTTCATAAGAACTCATTTGTTATTAAAAAATGAATTATTTTGCAACGGAATTTCTACAGATTTGGCCGTTAGGATCTCAACAGAAAGTGGGCTATTGTCCTCTACAGGAGCTGTGCTTTCAAGTACACTTCGCGCGAAACGATTTTTCATTACTAAATTGCATAAAAATGGCTACAAAAAGAGGGTATGTTTTTTCGTCATAAACAAATAGAATAACTTTGTCAATTTTCACTCAATGAAATCGTGATAAAATTCATTCGATATGCACTATTTTTCTACACAATTCAAAAAAAAAATTGTACTCTAAGGGGGGGGGGGAGATATTTTTAAAAAAAATTACTGTTACTGCAATTTTCAACCTACAAAGCTGGAATTTACATCAAGTACAGAATAAGACCTGTACTATTTTTTATCAAATTTTCAAGGCAATGAATTATTATGTTGTTGTTGATTATGGTGACTGATTACGGGAGAAGGACTGACGCGGTCTGTGGCGGCAAAGTTGGGGAAGCCGCTGTCGCGTATGCATGGTTATTAGACAATATTTGAAGAATTTTTTACATTTTTTTTCCTAAAGTAATTTTTCAGATGTAAATCTTTGAAAGAATAAGGTATACATAAATAAATCCAATAAACAAGATATTAATGGCAACATTAGAGACGATAAATAAAATAGTTTTAACCATAAGGTATTAGACATAATTTTCTCGAGAAGCAACCAACAGATTTGCAACCAGCACGGAAAGCTAGTCCAAATTAAAAAAAAAAAACAACTTGATACATCAATATGTTGCTGAGATATTAAAACTGTTTGCAATTTAAACACGTGAATTAAATTCCGACGGGAGCTCCTGGCATGCCACAGCGGCATCCCCCACTCCGCCTCCACTGACTGCGTCGATACTTTTCTGTTAACTCTTCCGTGAATCAGACACGATTATAAACAATAAATTTAGCATGCACATCTTCGTGAATTTTATAACAATTAGTAGAACTCTTTTTCACATTTGGTACAAAATTGAGCTTTATAAAATAAAAATTGAGGTAGTTATTCCATTTGTTAAAAGAAGAAAACTTAACATCTTTTGTAAGCCATTTTTATGAAATTTAATGATTAAAAATGTTTCGGCCGCTAAGTGTAATTGATAGCACAACTCCTGTAGAGGACAATAACCCATGATTTATTCATCTAATTATCCTAATCGCGTTATCTAATACATGATCGAGCGCGCTCCTAAAGATAATATATAATCGAGCGCGGTCCTATGATATCGTGTTTTTGATAGCAAAGATGAAGTCTAAGCATCATAAGGAAAAATTTTATTTGATAGAATATAAACTCATTCAAATAATTTTCATGTTGAACAACAATGAATTATCTAATTTGATTAAACTGTATGAAATATGATTTTCACGTTTATAATTGTTAAAAAATAACAAAAATCGTATTAAAATAGCTGATTTCTGATTTTATTTGTTTATTAGACTGTACCAAAAACTTGATGATTCTTATTTCCTAACTTGCTGCAGATGAAATCAAATTTACCAGTTTTTCACTTTCAAAAAACAAGCTTATTACCTTCTTTTTCCTTACAATTTTTAAAACAAAGTCTCTAGACTTAGGGGTCATCCATAAATTACGTAACAGATTTTGAGGTGGGAAGGGGTTCAGGAAAATGTCACGATCAGGCGGTGTCACGAACGCACGGAGGTGTAACAGTACCCTGTAGAAAACCCAGGTATCCAAAATTATAATTATAACGTTAAAGTTCAGTAATTGCCATAAAAGGTTGTCATAACGTTATAAAGACTTAAATATCGGTATAATTAGATTAGTATTATTATTTTTACATTCTCATCCTAATTATTTTTAGCCTATAACGAAAGTTTACGAAATGTGCAAGATTTTGAATTTAATAAATTCCATAAACATTTGATAAACATGTCATAAAAAATCAAAAAAGTAGCATAATGGTATCCTAAAAATGTATAGACAATTTAGAATTGATAAACTTGCAGCTTGGTTATCCACGCGCAAAAAAAGTGTTAACAAATTTCTTGTTTGCAAAGTTTTTAAACTTTCCTGAGTTTCAATTTTTTTACATACTTGAAGGTCAAAAAAGTCTTTCCATGTTTTTTGCGGATTTTTATCGATTATTTCTTAAGAGATAAATAATTCATGTTTAATTCACCCCTGTTTTCAGAAAAAATGTTTAAATAAATAGAAGAATTTTCAGTGACAACTTTCTAGTGACAAAAATGCGCAAGAAATGAAATTGCCAAGACCCAGGAATAGAAATTTAAAAAAATTTCTTATTGAATGAAATTATCTTTATAACTAATGGTTTAAACATTTTTCTAAACATGTGTGGGTTTTTTTTTATTACAGAAGCACACTAGAAAAGAAATTGAAACTATAAATCGAAATTAGAGGTGCAGAACATTTTCCGAATTTTGAATGTGGTATTCAATAGAATTATTTTCTTCACTTGTGGTTTTATAATTTTTTTCAATCCAGGAATATTTTATTAGCCAGCTATTTTGGATGAAAATTAAAAAAGTAAGCGCATTTTCAAAATTTTTGAAAACATTTTTTTTCAATATTTTAAAATTCTATGTACGGCTATTCATGGTACTGGGAAACTTGAACAATTTATCCATATAACTTTTTTTGATGAAAAGAAAATTATAAAAGTTATAGCGTTTTCAAAATCCAAAAAAACAAACGAAAATGAAAATTTTAGGCCAAACAACGCACGATATGAAAAAAAGTCAAGAAAAGAAAAATATTGGTTTTTGAAAGCCCTACAAGATTATTGTAACAACTTTTTGAATTTTTTCAAAAAATCAAAAATGTTAATTTTTATCGTACAAAAAGTAACGAAAAATCAAATTATCCATTTTGACGAGAAGACAAATATTGTGCACCCAAAAAAAATCTACAAATTTTTGATTACTTTTTGATAGGATGCGTATTTTTTGTTTTATTCGTGAAAAACAACATTAAAAATAAGGAAAAATATTAAATTTTCGCACAAACAACATAAGCTACGAAAAAAGCAATTTAACAAAAGTTGTTAACCCGAAAAAGAGCTACAAATGTGTGACTCATCATTTTTTGATAAGACGCGTAGTTTTTGTTTTAATTGTGATAACGCTTTTTAAAAATAAAAAATTCTATTCGCCAGCCAAACTATGCGAAATATGAAAAGCAATGAGATATAAAAAAAGTGGTAAAAAAATTCAAACTTTTAAAAGACCTACAAAATCGTTTTTTTAAATAAAAAATTCATTGTAATTATCATTGCGTGCAGGGTTATATTGATCGTTTGTATTAAAAAGATTCTTCATTTTGATGCTATTATTGGCTTTGGAATCCAGAAATAAATACCTAGATTTGATTACAAAGCAAGAGACCTTTTAACCGAGGTGGGGGTTAATTTTTAACAAAATATCGAGGACGACTACTGTAATGAGAATGTATTCCGCAAGGCCGATAGAGCCTTCAGTTAATCATTAATCTCTTCTTCAAATAAAATCAAAACAAATGTAATAATCTCTTTAAAAATGAATTTTTCCGGCAGTTTTTTAATATTTGCAACTCTGCATAATTATGCATTACACTGTAAACTGAACCGAGCACATGGTGCGAGGACCGAAAGTAGCCGAGAGTGAAGTGCGAGAAGCAAAAGTCGCGCGCCCAGCGCGCGATGAGAATGTGTCCGCGCAAATGGACAGATTTTTTTTTCCTTATTTTGCATTAAATTTTATTCTCAGCCCTGAAGAAGTGATATGCAATGTTCACGAAACGTCGGCAAAATTCATAATTTCGCACACGATTGAAACCCGAAAAAGCTTTAAATTTATTATAATGAATCCTCGTGAAAGCACTAAATGTATTTCAATAAATGTATATCATTACAATTCATAATATGCATTGGTATTGAAACAGGCGTATTTTCTTTTCCTTGTTTTGATAATTTAAAAAAACTGCGCATCTTGTATATAAAAAAAAATGTTGTCGTTTTTCCAAAAAGATAGTTGTTTTTTAAAATTTTAAATATATTTTTATAACCAAAGTTTATGACAAATTTGTAGATCTTTATTGGTTCAAAAACTTTTGTTTTTTCATCTGCTGTGTGGTTTTTCCAAAAATTTAATTCTTTTATTTTTAATGCTATTTTTTACGATTAAAACAGAAACTACGCTTTCCATCAAAAAATTAATTCTGTCAAATTTGTAGTTATTTTTTTGGTGAGCAACTTTTGTCTCTTAATTTTTTTATAGCCTGTGTCCTTTGTGTGTTAATTTTTTTAATTTAATTAAAATTTAATTTTCGATTTTCCAAGAAAATTCAAAAAGTTGTTATGACAATATCGTAGCGTGTTCAAAAAGCAACGTTTTTCTCCTCTTGACTTTTTTCATATCGCGCGTTGTTTGGCTTAAAACTTTCATTTTCGTTTTTTTTTCAATTTTGTAAATGCCACAACTCTGGTAATTTGTTTTTTATCAAAAAAGTCATGAGGGTAAATTGTTCGTCTTTTTGCGTACTACAAATAGCCGCACATAGAATTTTTAATTCTTGAAAAAAGTGGTCTCAACAATGTTGAAAATACTCTAACTTTTTGAATTTTTATCCAAAACGGCTGGACACTCAAAGAGCCAATCCAATATGTCAATTATTTCGAAAGTTATCGTGCTAATACTAAAATTCGCGAAAACCTGTTTTTAGGGTTCAGAAGGTCTCAAAACGTGGAGATTTGTCAACAACGGGAGCAGAAAAATGTATAAACCACAAGTTATGCAAATAATCTCATTAAATAACAAAATCAAAATTTTTAAAATTTACTGTATTTCCAATTTTGATTCCTGGGTAAATTAAATAGGAATTATTGTTAGAAAATAATTGAATAAAATCCGCAAAAAATTGGGAAGACTTTTTTGACTGCCCTTTTCTAATTGTTCAAATTTAAATATTAAAAATGTGAAAATATACAGTTTTCAATGCTTATTGCAAGCCAACGAGTCACTTTCTTACTTTTAGTCGCTTCTTTTAAATGTCGATTACTGCTTTCAGCTTGCTTTTCAAAATATATGTTTAATGCAACGCATTTTAAATTCAATGCTTTCAGCTGCGTTTATATTGTAGTATACAAATATTTTGGTTTAAAAATAAAATTCCTTAAAATCGGTATTTTACTTATTTTTCACAATGGTCATTTATAACCTTTAAACTTGAATAATTGTAGGTACAAAGATGAAAAAGTAGACTAATTTCAAATTTATAGCGTTTGTAACTGTTTTATAGTATAAAGAAGTAAAAAATAAACAAAATTATAAAATCTGATTTTTTCGTTTTGATTTGGATTTCGTGACGACAGAAAGAGCTGTTTAGCCTACAAAACAGCCTACAATATCGAAAATTTACTGAGGCAAATGATAAATATTTTTCCGTATACGATAAAAAAACGAAAATTCGTACATCAGAAATTGCAAAAAAAGTTGTTTTTTATGTTACGATGTTCTTCAAAGAGATAATCGCAATTTCAAAAAGATTTGAAGCCTATAATTATTAAGGCTATTATAGACTGTTATAGTCGAGACATTTTAAATTTATAGTATTCAATATATTGAATGATTTAAGATTTAAAGCTATTTAAATATGTATGCAAGAATTTAAAATTGAAAGTGTTTGATAAGTTTAGATCAAAAAATTTCAAATTATTTATTCACAACTTGAAATCGTTTAAAGTTGCAGGATTAGAAATGAACGCCTTTTAATACTTTCATCATAATTTCAGAAAGATTAAAATCATATAAATTCAGATCAATTTGAAAGTAGGACCATTGAAAATTAGGCTTGAAATAATTCAATAAATGTGTTGTTTCAAAAACTCATTAAAAGGGGGCTTTTTTCAAGTTTAATATATTTTTTGATGATTTGGATGATTTGAAAATTTCTCCTTTTGGTGAGGAAATAACACCTGATTTTGGTAAAAAATAAAAACATATATATTTAGTGGTCGTTCAAGGTAAATTTTGTTCCAAGTACTTGTTTCTAAATAAATTGACTCTATTTTTGTTTCTGATTTCGTTCTGTCACTCATGGATTGTGTTTTCTTAGAAAAATATTGAACTCTGCTTTTTTCACATTTATAAAATAACCCCCGGTCAGCCTCAATCAACTTCAACCTAAACCTCTCACTCGACGCCAGTTATTTGCAGGATTTAATTCTCTGATGTTGCCTGGATATTTTAAGTGAAAAATGAAAAAAATCGACCGAGCCCTTTTTTTGAAAATCCAAATGTTGATTTTTTAAGATTTTTTTTTGTAATACAAAAGTTTAATTACATGTACGCTGTAATGCATAAAATATGTAATAAAACAGTTTCTATAAAATTTTGTGTCAAACGAAAACTGGGTTTTGTATAGAAGTTTTTGTAGTGTAAATGGAGGTTTTTTGTCCCTAAGGTTATTGAAAAATCTTACTCAACAAAAACTCTCTGCAGGATTCAGTTATCTGATATTGCCCAGATATTTTGAGCCAAGAAGGGAACAAATCGATCGTGCCCTTTTTTTAAAATTCAAATTTTAATTTTTCGAGATGATTTTTTTCGTGTTAAAAATTTTTTATTATATGTACGCTTTTATACATAAAAAATTTCGTAAAAAAGTCTTATAAACTTTTGTGTCAAACGAAAACTGGGTCTTCTCAAGAGGTTTTTGTAGCGCCAATAGGGCTGCAAAACCCTTATAGAAGACCCAGTTTTTGTTTGACACAAAAGTTTATGGGAACTTTTTTGCTGCATATTTTATGTATAAAAGCGTATACAAAATAAAAATTTTTTATCACAAAAAAATCTCGAAAAATCCAAATTTGAGTATTCAAAAAAGGGCTCGATCGACTTTTTTCATTTATCACTTAAAATATTCAGGCAATAACAAATACACTGAGCGAAGAATACCCGTGTAGTTCGGGTTCACACCCCAATAGTTCGGGTGCTTTCTTTTTTTTTCTGTTTCACACAAAGGTTTGGCGCGCTTGCACTACTGAGACGTGCGATCACTCCAACCATTCGGGTGCTCACCTGAAACAGCAGCGGCCGAAGTGGTTGACGACTCGAATCTCCCGAATCATTCGTGCAAGCTCCCCAACTTTTCGGGCGGGCGCCCCACCACTTCGGCCGCTGCTGTTTCAGGTGAGCACCCGAATGGTTGGGGTGATCTCACGTCTCAGTAGTGCAAGCGCGCCAAACCTTCGTGTGAAACAGAAAAAAAGAGAAAGCACCCGAACTATTGGGGTGTGAACCCGGACTACACGGGAATTCTTCGCTCAGTGTAATTAAATCCTGCAAAGAATTTGCGTTGAGTAAGAATAGTTTAGGTTAAAATTGGTTGAGGCTCACTGTGAATTATTGAATTCACTCAGGGTAATTTTTCTAATATCTTTTGAAGGGAATACAGCGGGAGAATCGTGTATGAAAAAATTCAACAAAAATACAGCGTAAACGAAAATTTTGTGCGTTATTACCCGAAAATTGTGCGTTATAACGCATTATTATACATTATTACACATTATTACGCGTTATTACGCAGAATTACACATTATGTATACTATTAAGCGATTTCCCTTTCGGGGTAAGCGTGACTCTCTCGGTAAGGAACAGAGTAACGTGGGGAATAGGGTACAGAATAACACGTTCGTTTCGCAACACCGTTCCGACCCAGGTTGCTCATCAATCTCTCTAGCGATCACTCCAAGTGAAGAGCCCCACAAAGTCATCATGTGAAACTCCCCACTGGGGCCCAATAGTATCCAAGGTCTTTTGTTTTAGGCGTGATTCACTCCACTGACACTCTTTTTATAGACTATTTGTCGCCAGACTTTTCGTTCCTGGCATACCTCTCTAACTTCCTTTACGTTCATGTATTTTTTCATGAGGCTCTTATGTTTCTATGGCTTCTTATGTCTCTTCGAAACATTATTATACATTATTACGCGTTATTATGCATTATTACGCTATTATTACGCGAGAAGTGTACGGAATAATACGCGAGTGTATACACCCTCGGTTAGCAAGTAACTGAATTGCATTTAATAAGACATGGCATAACATATTTGAAAATCACGTAACATAACATGTAGGGGGTTACCATTTTATTACGACTTGTTACATGGGGGTGAGAAGGAGAAAAAAATGGGCAAAAAATGTGTTACGTAATTTATGGATGGCCCCTTACCGAAAATATTCCTGCTACGCTCACCGAATTTCGGTTAATGTATCACCCTTCTCCAGTTTCGCTGGGCTCACCAAATATATTTCTTCTACGCACATCGAATTTCAGTTAACCTAGACACGGACTTTTGTAATTTTTTCCGAATAAATGTCTAGAAAATAAAAGCTATATGTTTTAATAATTAAATTGCAGATTTAGAAATCCCATTCCTTGCACACCGTGGACTGGTGTAAGAATGGCAGATACAGATGCTAATCAATGTCCTCAGCAAGATGGAATAACTGTCGTTGGGAATGAGGATTGTCTCTACTTAAACGTTTATACACCAAAACACAATTTGGGTTCGACAATGGTAAATTATTTTCAAGATTTTGAAATACTATAAAAGAATAAAACATTTTAAATTAACTTTGAATTTAATTTCAATTTGTTTAATTGAAAATTGTTGATAAATAGGACCAAATTATTAGGAAAGTTTATTTTCTGATAGAAATTCTTTTTGTAGGACTTGTTACCAGTGATGGTGTGGATTCATGGTGGAGGTTTCATTCTCGGTAACAGCAGTTCCACTAAATATGGTCCAGAATATCTTTTAGACAAAGAGATAATTTTCGTCTCTCTAAACTACCGATTAGGAGTTCTTGGATTCCTCACCACTGGAGATGAAATTGCACCAGGAAATTTTGGATTAAAGGATCAAGTTCTTGCTCTCAAATGGGTTCAGAAAAATATTCACATTTTTGGTGGGAATCCAAACAGAGTCACAATTTTTGGTCAAAGTTCAGGAGCCGTCAGCATTGGTCTTCATTTACTTTCGGACGCTAGTAATGGTAATTTTGAAAAATATGATAAAGACTTTTTTGAAACACCTGTATGCGAAGTTCAAATTTTTGTGGCTGCGCAGCCTGCGCAAAGTGACCCTATTCACGCATTTTGTGGGAGATGTTATACCCACATTGCTTCCAGTGTGCGAAGAAAAACGCATAGGATATTCGCACACTATTCGTGGCCAATCACAGAACAGCAGTCACAATCGCGGTAGGACTCTGACAACATGATGTTTACGAAGTTCATTGTTGACAGATCAGGTAACCTATCTTTCTTACGAATGTCACAGCAGTGATTTACTTGTGCAATTAGCGGTGTCCAAATTAAAAAACGAGTGAAAGTGAGGATGAATTTGAAAACTGTGTACCGCCCGAAATTCTCGAAGCGGCAAAGAATGTAACGTTGACTAGATTCTAGCGCCAATGTGAATCTTTTTAGTAGGGTGTTTTTCCTTTCGAGGGGCTCCGCCCCCGCCGGGGCTTCATCTTGGACACCACTACGCTTTATCCCAGTTTCTTTCTTATTCACTGTGCCGTCTCACCCTTGAATTTCATCATTTTGAGAAGGAACTTCTCATGACAGGTGTTTCAAAAAATAGTATGTGATGTACGTGCACACTCGTCGTGAATCACCTACTTCGCGCACTACTAGCATCACAATATACTATTTTAATATAAATATTAATTTTTAACATATGATTAAAAATTAATATTGCAAACAGGTCTTTTTCATCAGTACATAATTCAAAGTGGAAGTTTACTGGCACCTTGGGGCTATCAGAATCGTAGCCAGTATGAATCACAGGTAAAAGACCTTGCACTTATTCATTTATGTCCAACTTCAAATTCCACATCGATCGTTAATTGTCTGAGAAGTATAAGCATTGATGAATTACTAGACTACAGATCCACAATTGTTGACAACACTAAAAGATTTGGTCAGTTGATCTGGACACCTACAAACGAACCTGAATCGGAAGACGCATTTTTAACAGACTCCCCTCAAAATTTAATTGCAAATAATAAAATGAAAGATCTGCCATTCATCACTGGTAATGTTGGAAATGAAGCTAAAATTTTGACAGAAGGTAACATCAATAATATATATAAAACAAAATTACTTTTCAGGGTTTCGTAGCCTCGGGCAGAAACATTTGTAGTTTTGGAGGATAGGGGTAAAGTATGGAGAAGAGTGCCTGAGGAGGGGTTTGTGAGGGAAAGGGGTGTTATAATTAAGAGAGGGTGGCGAAGTTTGAAAGGAAGGGGCAAGGGAACGGAAATGATTGGTGATAGAATGGGGTAATGGGACGAAAAAGTGGTTATGGTGATAGGGGAAAGAATAGACATTTGAAAACTGGAACAATTCTACGTGCTGAGAATTAGAATGACAATCCTCTAGAAACCGGCATTGGTTGTTATTCAGTAAGAGGTACGGGAGTGTGGCAGGGGGTGTGGAGGGGCGATGAGAGGGGAACAAGAAGAAAATGGTGTGAGATGTGAGATAATGAGAAAGAGAAAGCGAAGGGTGAAAGGATGTGGTGAGGGGTAGGTCAAGGGGGGGGGGTGATATATATATGAACGTAAAAATAAATTAAGAAACCGAAAAAAGTGGTATGTTCTGAGAATAACAACCCCCGATCAACCGCTGGTATAGATTGTTATTGAGTGAGAGGGCGGGGTGAGGGGTGTGTGGAAGGAAAGGGGTATAGACCGTAGACGGCTACGAAACCCTTTCTTTTGGACTATTACCGCCTACTTGTTAGATATTAATTTAGGTTTATATTAATTACTATTTTTATTATTTTCTAGCTTTGTACTCAATGAACATTTTGTACACCTTTATAGAAGCCAATGAAAGGATTCTTATTGATTATTTTATTGCGTATTATTTAAAGCCCCATAATGCAATACAATTGACGGAAGAAATTATAAGTTATTATTTGCAAGGGTCAGAGAAAAATGCTTCTGATCATAAAGAAAAGGTTTGTTGATTGTAATTTCAATATTTCATTAATTTTTATGAAATAGTTTTCTTATATATTTGCTTGACAGTTTATTGAAGGACTCACGAGATTCGTAAATGACGCTTTCTTCTTTTATCCGCAAGTAAAATTTCTTGAGAATAGAGCAAAGATGGCTAAGAGCCCATTTTATTTTTACATTTTCGACTACCACGGCGGTGTTGTCCCAGCTCGAAGTAATGGAATGAAGAACTTCACGGGTCACAGTGAGGACCTTTTTTATTTATTTCCTCCCAAATTTCAACGAATGAAATCTATAGGAGCAGATGAATACGTCATCGATGTAATTTTGGACATGTGGACATCATTTGCAATAAATGGGTAATTTATTATCATAATTTGAACTTGACGAATCTGGCCCTGATCTGGCTTTGTTTAAATGTCGATTAGAAACATTTATTATAAGCGAATAAAATAATTAATTAAAGTATTATGTTTTATTTTTTCTATCATCAGTTAGGTCCGTATAACTAAAAATTAAATATGACAAAAAAAATCTTAAGCGATAATTATGAAGTGAATTTTTTCAGAAAACCAACGTCCAACTTTGTATATTATTCTGATCGATGGTGGCCATACGTAGAAAACAAAACTTACCTAAGAATTGAAGGTAATTCCAGCGTTCTCAAAATTAGCAGTGGATATGATTTCATTTCCGATCGATTTAATTTCTGGAAAAGCAAAGATCCTACAGCCTAGTTATTTATATATGTAAATAAATAAGAATGTACCTACTTCCATACTCAATCGAATATATGTAAATATTTATAATAAAACAAGTTTCACCGAAACATTTGTGCATTTCAAAAACTTTTTCCTACTACTATTTTAGCCAACTGATGACTACACATATGAAAGAACCTAACCTAGGGCCGAAAAACGAAAGCATTTTTTTTTTTAATTAGACTCTGACTAAAAATTCTGAATGATAGACAGTCCCATTTGCATTACCACAGACTACTGATTGATTTCAACAATTGTAAAAATGATTCACCTTTTTAGTTTATACTTTATACCGTTCTTATAGGATATTTCGTCACATTTCGTGCATGAAACAATTCATTACATATGGTACATGAATTTAAATCAGATACCATCGTTATTACAAATTTCATTATTCACTCACGTACAACGTTTTAATTAAATTTGGTTTATGTAAAATAATTTCATAAATTAAATATCATTTGTACTAGAAGTCAATAAATTATCTTGCTTTCTATTATTCTAATTAGTCCATAGGATATCCCTAATTCAGTCATGAAGATGTAATTAAGTGATCATTCTCGCAAAAATATCCACGTAAAATATATCATATCTCTGAAAAGATCAAAGATAAATTTATTATTGCCGTATTCTAAATGTCTCTTAAGAAGCATCAAGTTCGGTTACTTCTGTGTGATAAGTCTTGTCAAACAAAATACGTGAAATTCTTTTTTTTTTAATTCTCAATTCTGCTACTTATTCACCAATAATTTCTGTAATGAATACACAAAGTTTAATAATTATAGTATTATTATTTAATTCGGTATTTGTATATTCATTACGAAAAAAACCCCTGGTGAAAATACATGAAGGAATTGTAAAAAAAAATTGATTAAAAAAAAAAATTTGATTGAAAAAAATGTTGGGAAAAAAATTTTTGGCGCTTATACCCTTTTGTACGGCGGACGGACGGACGAACGGGCGGAAACCTGACTGAAAACATAAGGGTTTCATCTCGGGTCTGCGAAACCCTACAAATGGAAAAAGTATTTCAGATTTCCAAGGAATTCCATATCGTGAGTTTCCTGTTGGAGAACTAAGGTAGTATACTCAAAAGATTAAGTTCTTCATTTCATTTGAACCTACCTGCCATTCACACTAATTAACTTGCATCAAATAAAATTATTATTATTTATCGATGACATTCGGTTCAGCAGTCCTCTAAAATCAAAAGCGTGGGATGGAATTTAATTGGCTAATGAACAGCCAAACTGCTGTCCTCAACTTATGAACAATAAAATTATAGGCGATAAGGATTGTTTATTCTTGAATATATTTACACCATTTCTGAATTTTCAGTGAAGGAGGATAAGCTTCTATTTAGATTTCCGACGGCTGCTCCTCTAGAAATTTTGATGTACACCACAATTCAGGAATTCAAAACAATACAAAAAACTTTTCAAAAATTCAAAGAATTCAAAAGCAGGTGTACACCGGAATTCATCCTCGATTTTTTGTAATTTATTTTTAATATTATTTTTTGCATCACTAAAGTTTACTTTTTAATAGAATGAATTCAAATCTATGCAATATAGATCACCGCCCACATAGCACACTTCCCGAAAAAACCTGGTCTTTTCTTAGG
>CAKNYM010051393.1:328017-357193 GCA_932195095.1 Andricus curvator | reverse complement strand
ATCGAGCGCGAAGCGCGAGATCCAACAGTCGCGCGCCCTAGGCGCGCTCAAACTTGCGAGCGAAGCGAGCCGCGCGCGAAGCGCGCCATGAGAATGTGCCCGCGAAGCGGGCAGATTTTTTTAACTTGTTCTCGAATGAATCCGATTTTTCATCATCAGCCATGTACCAAATCAAGTGCGTGGTGAGATAACGATGTTATGAATTAATGTAATACGATGTTTAAAATCTCTTGCGATGATGCTGTAGGAGGTACAAAATTAGGTAGGAGCATGGTGTAGTTTGGTGTTCGTCTTTTACCGCTATTGTCCTTACACAGCGGCCGCGAGCGTCAAAGGTGATATTAGTTGCCTTTAGATGCTTCCTTAGAGCTACCATCTTTATTCGTAAAATTTCTATAAATTTTATTTCTACCATTTTTCAATTTAATTATAAATTGATTTTTTTTAATGAGGAAGCTCATTATTCTCTCAGGCTTAAGATGGTCACAGCCCAAAATGACGAAGGCATTTTTGTTAGATTTGAATTTTTGAATAGTCTGCACGGAGCTGTCCGGGTATATATTATCAGTCACGGATACATTTTTTCAATGCAATCAAGTGATCTGATAAAAGCAGTATACCTAATTTGACATAATGGACAAAGCCTGGTTATATTCCCTACCATCCACGGGCTGGGTTACAGCCAGGTGAATGATGGTGGGACCTACAGCTTAAGGTGGGATCCGAATAAGCACAAGCTCGATAAAAGTACATAGAAAAATTTCTAGAAGTACCTGCTGAGGATCGAACCCCGGACCTCTTAACGTGAACGTCCGAGCACCTAACCGCCTGAGTCACTGGGTTTCCGAATAATTATCAATTACGTATATGTGACGCGATCTGAAGAAAGACCCCTAAGCACGTAAATTTTAGAGGAGAAGCAGGAGAAGTGGCGACGGGCCGATAGAACGACATAGAACGACAATGTTTACACGCTTGTACTGAATAAATGATTAATGATGGAATTTTTTTAACTATACCATCTTAAAGAGCAAGTTCGAATCTACGTAAAACATTAAAAAACAGAGAATCGATTTTTGGCCGCTTAGGGGTCTTTCTTCAGATCGCGTCACATATTTATACGAAATTTGCTTCATAATTTTCTAAAAAAATGATTTGAAGATTGGAGGAGATAAAAGGATGGCTTTTAAATTCAGAATGGATTCACATTGATTCAAATTTATACTAAATTTCCTCGGAAAGATGAATATAATCCTGATGAAGCAATTCAATAAATTATCAAACTCACGACTTCGGTAAAGGTTGAGCATTTTTTCAATACAAGTTCATAAATTTTCAGATATTTTTGAAATTTTTGAATAATAAAATTTGTTTACTGAAACTTTTTTAATAACTCCGAAAGATATTAGGAAAAAATTTTAGAATGTGTATACTTTTTAGAGGTATATCGTTTTATTGCAAAATAAATTTCCTCGGAAAGATTCAAGGAACTCCGACGCAGCAGTTACAAAAATTATCAAAATTATTTGAAATCTTGTATGTTGATGTATTTTGATGCGTTCCCTTCTTAAAATGACAGATAGGATCCGATAGAGACGGATAGGATTCGGAATTTCCTCGCATCTATCTGGATTTTTAAACGGTATTTGTGTCTGGTTTTAAATCTGGTTCTATGCGGAACTTGTTTGGTGTATACAACTTTTTCTATCTGGTTTTTTATCCGGTTGTATACGACATATTTTCGGTGTCAAATAAAGCCCTATACGGTTGTCATCGGATTCTATCCGGATACTTATACGGTTTTCATGTCCTACTTTTAATACGGTTCTATACGGAACTTAGTCTGTGTATACAATTTTTTCTATCTGGTTTTTTATCCGGTTATATGCGAAATATTTTCGGTGTCCAGTAAAACCCTATACGGTTTTCATCTGATTCTATCTGGATACTTATGCGGTATTTCTGTCTAGTTTTAAATCTGGCTCAATGCGGAACTTGGTCGGTGTATACAATTTTTTCTATCTGGTTTTTTATTTGGTTGTATATGAAATATTTTGGGTGTCCAGCCCTATTTTATTTGGCCTATATGGTTCTTTATCCAGCTCTATGCGGAATATTTCCGCTGTACATATTGCCCTATGCGGCATTTTTTCGGGCTCTATCCGGATTCTTATACCGTGTAATAAATTTTGGATTATCTGGTTTTTTATCCGGCTCTATGCGGAATATTTCCGCGGCCCATATTGCCCTATCCATTACAGCAGCTCGAAACAGATAAATACATTTGCAAAAAAAACTGTTTTATATATAATAACTGCACTTAATTTATTTTTGAAATTACGCAATTGCACGCATAGTCACTTATAAACATAATCGCACGCACAACGCTATGAAAAATCGCACACGCTGTGGATTCGAACCCTACCTAAACAACCCAAATCTAAACCGCACGCTCTAGCTAATTACGCTAATGTATCGCTTGGATTTTGTCGACAAAATCTAAGCCAAGCTTTTTCGCTGAAAAGCCAGGGCTAACGGAGGAATATTTTTTCGTTTTACACAATTTATATGAATAGGTCGATTTAAAAATTCGTAATAATAATATTTAAATTTAATTAATTTAAATTTGAATAGTTGAATGTTTAATTTAAATATTCATTTAGTTTGTGATTTCTGTTCAAATTGTAAAGTTCCAAAAATTAAGGGATTTATTACTTTCAGATGTATTATAAGTAAAAAATATTTAAATTTTAGTACAATATTCCAACATAAAAAAATAATCTAATGATTATAGTTATACTAATCTTATTTAGTAAAAATTTGGGAGTAAAAACAAAGGAGCTACCACAAATAATTTATTGGAACATTTCAGTTAAAAAAATTGTTCCAGATAAAAAATACTTGAACCTGAAATTAATATTCTGACTTTAAAGTTGAACTTGAACATCAAATCGAAGGCTAGCTGAAATTAGAAGTCTTAAAAATGAAAAATTTTAAATAATAAAGCTTTCATAAAATTCTGCTAAAAGCTAGTAATTATTTATAAATGTTTATCAAATATAAGAATGCACATTATATAATATAATAAATAGTATAATAGTATGATAAATCACAAACATAGGTAAGTGAAGTAAGCGGTGTTTTTTTGTTAAATAATTTTTTTATTCTATTTCTGGAACAATATTTGAAGGGTTGCAGTATACAGAATGAGATAAGCAAAAAATTGAAATTTTTTAGGAGAGTGAAATAACATTCTGTTAAATCGAAATCACCATTTAAAGTTAAAAACGAAAGTTTACTCCCGAGCTGAACTGTTTCTGAATTGAGGCCAAAAAAGCATAATTCAAACAAATTTCCAGTTCCGAGAAATAAAATGTGGAAGTTTACAATCTCAAAGTGACAGGAGCCTCAAATTGAAACAGGCTCGGTTGATGATCACGATAAAAAGTGCAATTTTCAGTTCAAACAAAAAATAAAAATTTGCTCCCGAGATATTGAGTTGCTAAATTGGGGGAAAATGAGTTTTGCCTTGAAAAAGATAACCAATTCCGAGTAAATCATTCAAGAATTTGGCGGTTCTAATTTGGTGGGTTTTGAAAATCGTTTTTAGATAGCGACTAAAAATCTATTTTTCAATTTTTGAAAATAATAAAAACTTGCTCCCGAAATATGGGGAGCCTGAATAAGAATAAAAAAAATTTCATAGAAAAAACTTATTCTGTTCCGGGAAAATAAAGATTTAATATGGCGGTATCGCACTGTAACTGCTGTAAAAGTTATAAAAGTGGCTTTTGGTAAAAAATGAAGATTTAACATTTTATGTTGGAATTTGATTACGGTAGTTTGGTGCGAACAACGTGGCAAATAGCTTTATTTAAGAGTCTTTTCTTTGAAAAAAGTATATTACTATTTTACAGTATTTAAAAACTTTTAGGAAGAGGAATATGGTCACAAAAAAGTTTAAAGAAAGATAAGAGGTTAGGCATGTAAAAAAAAAGAAGACAGCAGACATGTGTACAGAGAGTCAGGTACGTATCTGGTCACGAATTACCAATCTTTTCATTACTACAATAAAAATGAGATTGCGAACAAATCCTTCAACAACATGTACTTGATCTTTTAATAATTTTCAATGCAAAAAGCTCATTTTTGCCCAAAATGTCGGTTATCTAGCTTTGTACTGCAACGCTTTATTTTAAAAACGTATAAACTATATCTTACAAAAAGAAACATATTGTCATATTTGAATGTTGTGTTCTATTTTTCATAAACCCCCAATGTTTTTTTTAAATCTCTATAAATTTTGACTTAATTGAGATATTCATCGTTTTATTTTCATTTTAATAGCGCTTGTTATCTTCTTTTGTAATCCACAAAAAAATATAAAAAAGGTGTAGTCGAGAATGGCGCGAACTCGCGAACTGACGGCGGTAATGCAGCGCTACTGCGCTTGCCCTGATATTGGAGGTAGCTTGCTGGTACTGAGTCGCAGAAGGCTCATAGACTCAACGTTATTGGCTAATAACAGCGTCTCTGCGCCTCATATATTTGACATTGCACGACACATCTTATTTTGCCTCTAATCTTAACTATACATAGTAATATATTTTGAATAGGATTTACTAAATAAGGGAAAATAATCAGTTTTCTGTTTCCGATGTTCGCTTCAAAGCCGGTTAGATCCAGATAGAAAACCGTTTTTATACTTGAACGAAAACAGTCTTCTAATGTAAGTTCCGACACCGTTCCAGATAGGGCCGCATAAGATTCCGTCGGGCAAATAATTCAGTTTTCTGTTCCCGATGTTCGCTTCAAATCCGGATAGACCTAGATAGAAAACGGTTGTTTGACTTAGATGAAAAGAGTCTTCTAACTTAAGTTCCGACAAAGTTCCGGATAGGGCCAGATAAAATGCTATTTTCTATATGTCATCCGGATTGAAATCCGGATAGAGTCGCTAGTTTTCCGTTTAAGATTTTACGAGCCGAAAGAGATCCAGATAGAGACGGAATAAAAGTTGACGTGAGCTATCCGCACCTTTATCCGGTTTTGTATCTGACTCTATCGGATCCTATCCGTTATTTTAAGCAGGGCTGATTTTGGCCTTGAAAATACCCCCAAATATCATTGTCAAAAATCAAGATTTTTAAAGTTTTTGCAAGTTTTAACCTTAGAAATGACCTTCGCGGATATTTTCATGGACGTATTTTTAAAAAAGGTAGGGTTGAGTGTGCACTCACCCCTACCCCCTTTCCAGTAGCCCCCTTTCTACCTTCTCGAATGTTATAAAAATGGGTATTATTGGGCCTAGCATTTAGTTGAAAGGGCGATACTAGAAAAAAGATAGGGGGAGTAGAAACAAACACCAATCTGTTTTCCAATCCCTCCCCCCTTCTACTTAGCTATTTAACAATGTAACGATGTACCTTTCGGGTGGGTATAGACTATAGACAACGGGAAACAACAGGTTTCGAAAAGAGATTGATCCGAACAAAAATTGTTGTTGGTACAGGTAGAATAGTAATTCTTCAGCTGGAACAGGACAACATCAGGAACAAATACAACTTCATACCTAAGATTTTACGATAATAATTATTCTCGGGAGTAAGTGAAACCAAGAATTAATTTCCATCTATAAAATTTGTAAAATTACTTTTGTATTTATTCTATTCAGTAAGAATACTTAATAATTCCTAAGACAGTTTTGCAATAAAAGCCGTTTTTCAAGAAGGGACCTAAGTAATATTTTGACAAAAATTAAACTAAATACTCAGAAAGGGCCTATTACATGTTCTCTACTGAATTCTCCAATAAAGAGTATGAATAATCCGCTGATATTAGAGGTTAAATTATAAATTACGAAACAAATGGGGTAAGCCTAATCAAAAAGCTAAAAATAATTTCAACCACGTGAAAGGACAATTATTTCATGAAATGAAAAATACCATGAATGGAAAAACCCTTTATGAAAGAAAAATACCCGTTAAATCATGACCTGTATGTCACTGTCGGAAAAGGTCTATGTATCATAAAAACAAACAAAAAAGATAAACGTCACTCGGAAATCAAGTTAAGATAAGGTTAAAAAGCTTCATGTTGTTTTAATTATTCAACAATAGTGTTTAAACCATCAGTCTTAAGTCAAAAAGAAACAGAGGGAAATTATTCAGTAATGAAGACTACGGGAAACTAGGCTCAATTTCCCAAAAAGGCATATAGAACATATCAATCGTGGAAAAAGATCTTAGCAGAAAAACTAGTTTTATCCCTTTTCCAGCGTGAGGAACGTTTTTCTAAATTTCGTTGTAAACTAAGTTAATCATTCAGTAAACACGATATATAAGAGTTTATGACCCTTATTTAAAAATATGTATGTGATTATTAATTGAAATTTACGCCAATTCACTTTTTTTTTAAATTTTTCTCGAAATTGAGATTTTAGTAGTTAGGCATATGAAGTCCTAGGGAAAGCACTAGATTGCTTTATTTCAATTTTAAAGCTAATATAATGAAACAAGTTCAAATTTTAGAGATGGGGACAACATATGACGTTGCAACTTTACACGTGTCCAACGGTGCACGTCGATGGCCAGACGGACAACTGACAGATGTCACTTGTAGGACTGTGCACCTGCACATATGACACTAGCCCAACTGTGCACGTGAACAGATGTTACTTTGACAACTGTGCACATGCACAGGTGTCGCTTGTCTAACTGCACGTGCACAGATGACACATGCTCAAATGTGTACCCTTATGTCCGTACGACGGGTATCACTTCACCTGTCACATATGTATTAAAAATGAATCAACGTAGCATCGACGGGCAAGTATTACCAATGTGCAACATTGTCCTAAATGATGACAGATTAGAACAAGTTGACAAGTACGTATATCTAGGTAGCCTATTCACTAGCGACGAAAAATTGACGGGGAGTTAGATAGGCGCATAAATGAGGGTAAGAAGGTTATCGGTAGAGCAGGGTCCATTCTCAGAAATAAAAACATATCAAAAACAGCTAAAATGGCCATACATAATTCTATATTCATACCGACACTGCTATACAGCAGCGAGACATGGAACTGTCAAGAAAAGGATAAGAGTAAAATTAACGCGATTGGCATGAAACCTCTGCGCACAATTTGCGGGAAAACACTGATGGATAAAGTGAGAAACGAAATAATCCTTAAAGAATGTGGTGCAAAAGAGACAATAGTTGGCACATGGGAAAGAAATCAGTTAAGATGGTTCGGACATGTTGAAAGAATGAAAGATGAACGACTAACGAAACAAGTGTATAAAGGGAAAGTAAATGGCAGTATGCCGAGAGGCAGGCCGCAGAAAGAATGGTTAGAATGTGTGAATGAGACCTTAATCCGAAAAGATATAAGAAGCCATAGAAACACACATAACAATTTTGTGAGGCTCTTCACTTGGGGTGATCGCTAGAGAGATTGATCAGCAACCTGGGTCGGAGCAGTGTTGTGGAACGAACGTGTCATTTAAATAAATAACACGAGAATTCTAGATCAATCTAATAGTATATTGTGTTACAAGTGCGGAAAGTAGGCAGTTCCACACGAGTGTGAAGTTTGCTGTACGAGCCAGAGGCGGGTCGAAGGGGAGTTGTAGGCGAGTCGTAGGTGAGCTGTAAACGAGCCGAAGACAAGCCGGAAACGACCTGAAGATGAGCCGATGGCAAGTACTGTAAACTTCACAAGAGTTGCAACTGTCTACATTCAGAACCTGTTGCACACGATATTTTTTGTAACAAATGCAGGACATTTTCGAGTTTAGAAAGAAGAAGAATACATTTTTTGGAAATTTATGGTAAAATTACCAAAAATTACCGAAAATTTCCGGAAATTTTCGATGAATTTGTATATTACCGAAAATTTCCAGAAATTCAAGGTATCCAAAGCTTTTTGGAAAAAATCCGAAAATTTAAAAAATTTTAGGAAAATGGAAAATTACTAAATTTCCAAAACTTTCGGAAATTTATGAAAAGTTGCTAAATCATCGGAAATTTCAGGTCTCCAAAGCTTTTTGGAAAGATTCCAAAAATTTCCAGAAATGTATGGAAAATTGCTAAATTTCCGGCAATTTATGGAAAATTGCTAAATTACCGGAAATTTCAGGTAGCCAAAGCTTTTTGGAAAAAATTTAAAAATTTCCGGAAATTTATGGAAAATTGCTAAATTTCCGGAAATTCATGGAAAATTGATAAATTACCGGAATTTTCAGGTATCAAAAAATTCCTAAAATTTCCGGTAATTTATCGGTAATTGATGGTAATTTACCAGTCATTTATGGTAACTTATCACTTCGATTTTGTCCAATCACTATTCACTACTCACAATCCGTCTCTCAAGCGTCAAATCATAATGAAGTGAGGTTATTATACCGGCAGTCCTGGAAAGTAAATCTGAATCGAAATGCGCAAGCGCAACAGCAAGAAAAAGTAATCTGGCTGGAAGTGCGCAAGCGCAGCAGCTACAAAAAGTAATCTTGCTCAAAGAGCGCAAGCGCAGCAGCTAGAAAAAGTCTTTTTATAACTGCTTTTTACCACGGCTTTGGAATTGGTCACTTCCCGCACGCAATACATGCCTCGAAAAGCGAACATTTCGTGCGTGTGTTACAAAAAATATCTATACCTTACACCTATGTACCTATCTACCTTATACCTATATACACATCTACACACTACTATTTTCCAACCGAGCCAGTCACGCCTACCCTGAAAGGGAAATGGTTTAATGGTATAATGATAAAAAATATAAAGACCATGTCACTGTGGTATCGACGGGCAAGTTTTCCCAGGGCATCATTTCCTAAGTCAAATATTAAGACTATGACTATTTGACATCGACGGGAAAGTTTTCTCCAGGCAAGCCTTTCCTAGGCATCACTTACCCAGTGAAATATTAGGCCAGTGGCACCGTGCCACAGACGGGAAAGACTTCCCCGGGCAACATTTCCCTAGAGAAATGTTAGGTCCATGAAAATGTGGCATCGACCGACAGGGGTTGAGCTATGCCAACACCCCCGGCAGGTGACATTGCGGCAGGTCACATTGCGACAAGTCACATTTCGGCAAGTCACATTGCGACAGGTCTCATTGCGGCAACTCTCATTTCGAAAAATATGAAGTCCACAAAAAACTGGCAAAAATGCGGTAAGTCACATGTGCGGCGAGTCCCATTTGCGGCTAGTCACATTCGCGGCAAGTCATATTGTGGCATCTCTTATTCAAAAAAATGTTATGTCCAGGAAAAATTGGCAAAAGAGCGGGAAGACACCCCTGTCACAAAAGTAATGTATTTTGCACTCCTACCCCTCTCCAACGTCCCGTGAGGGGGAGACACCGCTGCTATTAGTCACGAAAAATTTAATTTCCCCACTCCTTTTTGCTCATTTTTTGTGGGCTACACATTTTTTCCGATTGACAGATGCCGCGATGTAACTTACCGCAACGTGACTTGCAGAAAATGTGACTTGTTACATATAAGAGTTGCCGCAATGTGACTTGCCGAGGGTTGGCATGATCCCGACCCGACCTACAAGAGTTCCCCGGGCAAGCCTTTCCCAAGCATCACTTCCCCAGTGAAGAATAATACTCTGAAACTGTGGCATCGACGGGTAAGCCTTTCCCAAACATCACATCCCCAGTGAAAGATTAAGTCCATGAGACACTCGCATCAACGGGCAAGCCTTCCCCGGGAATCACCTTTCCAGTGAAATATTAGGACCACGATAATGTGGTATCGACCGCCGAGTCTTCCTCGGGCATCTCTTTCCCTGTGAAATAATATGACTCGGAAACTGTAACATAGACAAGCCTTGCCCGTCGGTGCTACTGTGTCGTAGTCTTAATATTGCACTGGGGAAGGTTTGCACGTGGATGCCACGACTTCTGAGTCTTATTATATCACTAGGGAAGTGATGCCCGGTGAATGCTTGCCCCTTAATGCCACAGTTTCAGAATCTTATTATTTCACTGGATAAGTGATAGCCGGGGAAGTCTTGCTCGGCAATTCCACTGTGTATTCGTTTTAATATTTCACTGGAGAGGCAGGATGGGTCAGCGAGAAACTGTTGATTCTCCCTGATTCATTTCTCCCTCTTCGTATTCTGCTCCTTGCGTCAGGTGACACCCGTATTTTGTCATCGATATGCTGCTTGATTGTCAACAGCTTTGACTTGTTCAGTGTGTGATTGTAGATCCTCATTTCTTGGGCCAACTTTCGAACCCTTTCCGTGAACTTTCCAGATGTTACGTAGCCAATTCAGTTGATGCAACCCTTTGGTCTTTCGATCCATCGCCGGTACATTTGCAGTGTTTGAATTCATTCATATACTGACTTCGTCGTTAGGCTATGTATACTTAACAGTTAATCACAAACCAAAACCAAACCATACCAATGTTCATCGTTTTAAATCGTTATAAAAAATCTTCACAAACAAATTTACTTATTTCGCGTTTTTGAGCATAGTAAATTTTTTCTTTTCCTTTCAAGAGTATCTTGACACACGAAATTGCCTTTAACAACACTTGTGATTGCTCTCAACAATTATTACACAAATTTCAAACTTTTGAACATAAAACATTTTTTTTCCAGAGTCACTTCTTATTATCTCAAGAATAATATTATTACCAAAAAAATCGCCATTTCACAAAGTATAGTAATACAGTGAAACCTCTCCATAGCGGACACTCACGGTGATCGACTTTCTGTCCGCTCAGGAGAGGTGTCCGCCCCAGAGAGGTAGCCGCCCCAGAGAGTGAGTTGCTGGAGAGCAATATGTTTATACATACATATTATTTGTAATAATATCATTATTTAATAATTAATTCAATAAATAATGACTAATAATTATTAATAAATTCATAAATAAAATAAATTAATAAAGTAATTATTAATAAAATCAATTAAAAATAAAATACGTGCAGAAATAAATAAAATCAAATAATAACTAAATGAATAAATAAAAAAATGAATAAATAAATGAATGAATAGAATAAATGATTAAATTAATAAAATAAATGAAAAAAGAAATGAATGAATGAAGAACAAAAATAAATGAATAAATAAAATACATGAATTAAATAAATAAATGAAATAAATAATATGACAAAACGAACAGATTTATCAATAATGAGTACTGTTAGGTGAAATAAAGCACGGGAGACATGTTATTAATTGATGTGAATTATTATTTAAATTAGGATGTTGTCGATTAAAAAGTACATATGCAATGTATGTACAAATTTGTTTATAGCTCATATGTTTTTACAAATCATATTCGATGTTGCTTCTTAAAAATGAATCTATCTTTTGTTGCTTTAGACACTTTCCGCTTGCAATTATTTGGTCGTTGTGCATTCCTAATTCACTGACAAGGCGATACCCTTCTGTGTCACCTTTAAATAAATAAATAGAAGTGAATAAATACTTTTAATTGAATAAATATGTATAAATAAATACAGATAAATGAATTACCTTTGGATAAATAAAAATTCTTTAGGTGCTCCATGTGAACCGATGCATCTGCGTAACTTTTCAATAAATTATCTCCTTCCTCGCTCTCTTCAATCGGCTCTTCATCCTGGTCATTGCTCTCTGTTTGTAAAACATCTTCCAAGATTTCCTTGACGTTTGTCCGGCAGTCTTCAACTGACAAATCGGTGTCAATGTTTACATAGTCATCTGCGGAAATAGCAGCACCGCCAGCAGCTTGAAGTAAACCAGCAAGGTGATCATTATCATCAGCAGTTGCCTGGGTGTCTGCTGATTCTTCGTCAGTTAATGGAAAACCAGCTTTTCGAAAACAGTTCTTTGTAGTTGTAGCAGCTACATGATTCCATGCAGCGTGTACCCAAGTTATAGCCTGGAGAACATCGATGTTTTTAAGTTGACTCATGTCCCGCTCAATTTCCAGTTTGGATATTAAGTGCTTCAGAGCGAACTGACGATAGTAAACTTTAAAATTCTTGATAACACCTTGGTCAAGAGGTTGGCAGACAGACGTTAAATTAGGAGGAAAAAACACTACTTTTACAGAATCTAATTCAATTTCAGGGTGTGATGTGGCATTGTCCAAGAAAAGTAGAATTTTTCTTTTCTGCCGCTTCATTTTTCTGTCGAGTTCCATCAGCCATTCCGTCATTATTTCTCGAGTCATCCAAGCCTTCTTGTTATGCCTCCAATGAACAGGAAAGTTTCTTATGCCGAGTCCCTTGAAGCATCTAGGTTTAGCAGCTTTGCCGATAACTAGAGGCTTTTCTTTTTCACCATTCATATTTGCACACAAAAGAACTGTCAATCTCTCTTTCGCACTTTTACCACCAGAACACGTTTCACCTTTTAAACACATAGTTTTTTCGGGTAGAGCACGGTAGAAAAGTCCTAATTCATCAGCATTAAAAATATCCTCTGGCTTATAACCACGTATGATACTTGGTAACTTTTTTAACCATTCTTCGACTGTATTCATATTCACAGCAGCTGATTCTCCGCAAACGGTTTTGTAGGAAATGTTATGCCTAACACGAAATTTTTCCAGCCAGCCATTAGAAGCTTTGAAATCAGGAGCTCCTATTTCTTTTGCTACTTCCAAGGCTTTATTTTGAATCAGTGGACCCGACACTGGAACATTATGCACTCGTACTCTGCAAAACCATTCAAAAACAACACTATCCACAAAGATACCAACACCACTTAAAGAACTTTTTCCGCATTGTTTTTCGTTCCGATTGTCAAACCACATTTTACTTATTCTGTCTTTATTTTTTACTATTTCAGCTGCTTGTGTCTTTCCAATATGAAATTGTTCGGCTAGTTTGCGAACTCCACATTTTTCACTCTTGTAATATTCTATCACTTCCACTTTTTCCTTCAACGTTAACACTTTTCGAGACATTGCAAAAGAAGACTAAACTCACGTGAGAAAGGATTGCTAATGTGCATCAGGCAAATCACAGTAGGGAAATGAACTCTTTGACAGGTCTGGTGACGATACGGTTACGTTTATACCCCACCCCTATGTTCGCCCTTAAGCTAATGAGTCAGGTTGTATTGTGACTGTCCGTCTCGTAAAGGTAAATTCATATCTTGGCGGTCAGCACTAGAGAAATCTACGCTGTTTGACAGGTCTAGTGACGATACGGTTACGTTTATCCCCACCCCTATGTCTACTATCAAGCTAATGAGTCAGTTTGCATTGAAACTGTCCGTCTTGTAGAGGTAAATTCATATCTTGAGGGTCAAGAAAAGTGTCCGTGTCCGTTATAGAGAGTGTCCGTTAGGGAGAGGTAGCTTAACATGGGATTTCCTATACCGTGGGTCGGGGACTCATGAAAAGTGTCCGTAAACAGAGGTGTCCGCTCTGGGGAGGTGTCCGTTAGTAGAGGTTTCACTGTACTTATCATTGTATTTATCCTTATAAGTATCATGAGTAACAAAAGTTTAAACTATGAATTTTTCAAATAAATTTTGTTTAAACTATGATAATTATGTTAATGAATGTCAATCTATTGTGTTAGGATATTATTCTTTAGATGAAAGGAAATTACTCAGCAAAAAGAACAATTTTCATTGTTTAAAACTGCGATATAAGTGTATTTTTGTATAGCAGTTGTGGTCGAAAGACAATCTATTGTTACAATAAGAACCGCTTAAAAGTTCAGATGACGTTGAATCTGTCTATGTTGAAGTTATTTTATTGCACAATTTAAAAAATATGTAGCTTCAAATTTCAGGGGGTTTCCAGCAAAATCATCTTTTTGAAATCTTAGATTCAACTGATCGCTGAATGTAGTGAATTGTTGAATAAATATTACGTCATTGCTGAGTAATCATAAAAAATGTTTCCCCGTGGAATGGAAATTTGGGCGAAGAGAAAAATACGAGATTCATCTTGTGCGTTAATTTCTTATCATATAGCCATTCTTTGAATAAATAAATTTTTGACCTTTGCAAATGAAGGTAGAACTTAAATTAAAAAAAAAAATTTTGACCTGTAGATGACAGCATTTTTTAATGATATTAAAAGAGTTACAAATCGCTAGAGTCGATGGTACTTGTAAAAAATCAAAAAATTTCACCCCCTCCTCATCGTAAAATATTGGCCTTAATAACTAGAAAAGAATTTGTCTAAATTGTAAAATATTATCTCAACAATCACGGATTATTTATTTATGTTCTTTGTCCAGATTTTAAGAGCAAGACTTGTGGGGAAAAAGTATGGAAACCCCTAGAAATCACTGTAGCTTGTTTAAAAAAAAACCAAGGTCATACCGTAGGTAACTTTCAACGAGGAATCCAACAGTCACCTTGGATTTGACCTTGAACCTTATTTTCAAGGTCATTTGGAGGTGAGCTTTGTTTTTTTCAATGGGAACCCCTATTTTTGGTGCCAGAATCGAAAAGAGCGTGAAATTTTACGTTTGGATATGTGTTTAGGTCAAGGATTAACCTCTACAGGTCAAATAAAGGTATGCTGTCATAGGACCTCGTAGGAATCTCGCAGTATTAGTGAAAAAAATTAACCCTTGACCTAAACACATACCCGAACGTAAAATTTCCAGCTCTTTTCGATTCTGGCATCAAAAATAGGGGTTCCCATCTAAAAAAGCAAGGCTCACCTTAAAGTGACCTTGAAAGTGTGGTTCAAGGTCAAATCCAAGGTCACCGTTGGATTCCTGGTTTTGTAATTCTCGTCAAAATTTGCAGTTTATATTTTATTTTTCATAAATGTTATTATTTTGCTGTATTTGAAAACTTTTAGAAAAAAGGTAAGAGGTTAGACAATTAAAAAAAAAGAAGAAGATCTTTGACCACCATAGAGTGTCAGTTATCTGATTTTAAATTACAAATCTTTTTATTACTATATTCAAAATGAGATTTCGAACAAATCCTTTTCACAAAACATGTAGGGTATAATGGGTACAGCGATTGGCCACCTTTGATAATGATTGGCCACTTTAAAATGATCATATATTGAGAAATGTTGACAATTAAAACTGATAAAAAATAGCGTGGAGTGTGTTGAGAACAATCTTCCACTGTTCATTAAGTTCTATTTGTGAATATTTCTTAATTACGTATATTTAAAGCAATTTTTTTTTTAAATTACAGATAAATTTTGTTTAATAATTAAAATATTTCAAAACAAATTTTTAAAACATATATTACCCTATATAATTTTTAAAGAATTTGTAATGCAAAAAGCCCATTTTCGACAAAAATGTTGGTTATTTATTTATGTAGTGAAACCCTTCAATTATAGACAAAATACTCGCAATCAATTAATATTTATTTATTAAATAGCTTTTGTGACATATCGTTAGAGTATAGCAATAGTGTGTGTTAAAATTAACAAAAAATTTGGAATAAAATTTAAATTTTTAAAATGATGAATAATATTCAAATTATTTCTTCGAAACAAATTGAAAAACCATTTGAATTCCAATTTATGACTGTAGTTCATCAAGTATTTAGTGCATACTGATGGCTTGAAATAAGGTCAAGTCAAAACTAAATGGTCGAATAATTTCCTGGGAATGAATATGTTTTAATTCTAAAGAGTCTAAAAAATGGATTGTTCCTCCATAAATTTTAGTGAAAGATATTACATTATCTGTAAAAACAGAGAATATTATGGAAATTAGAAAAAAAGAACTCTTATTACCGAAAATTATCCTGCTTAAAAAAATGTATGGTCTAAGAAACTCGCAATTTCTATATTTTTATCGTCGTCGACTTTCCGCTATGCTAAATGGCTCACGAAGCACACATGGCCCTGAACTCAAGTGATAAATAATAGCGTTCTATTTTTATATTTAAAACATAAGATTTTATTATTTGACATTGATATCGATTCTCAAACCTATTTTAAAGTATTTTTAATAAACTCATTCATTTTGTCTGTGGACTAAGTAAACTTTGTGAATAATTACAAAATATCATATAAATAAAATATTTATTTGTTCTTGTGGAATAATGTTGGCATTTATGGCAATAGTTTATTCTGTTATTTATCATAAAATTCAAATGATGATATCGAAAGCAAAAATATGATATAGAGAATTTTTAATTTAGAGTTGATATTATATCTCACTCAGATGAAGAATGTAATCACATTATCGGTATTTATGCTGAAGGGCATGATGATAGAAAAATACAGATATTAGTATTGAAAATATTAAAAATAGTTTAATGAATTGTACTGTCTACTATGAGGGAATATTCCTTTGGACTAACCCATTCCCAACTCATCCAGGGCTGATATTACGGAAAATTCTGTAATAATAGTCCTAGCGCTATACCTGATCAGTTATTCTTACGGAAAATTCAGTAATACTAGATAGTGCCCTTTGTTTCAATAGTGAAATTTTATTAGTTTATTAAAATAAAAAAATATGAAATACAAGAACAGGCCTACCATGTTCTGGCTAAAATCCAATTAATAAAATTGCATTATTTGATAATTGCAAGATTTATTTTAATTAATTGATAGCTGCCAAACTCTTTTGCTTCGGTCGTTATTTGTGTGAATTATTTAGCGATTAAATTAAAAATTTATGAACTAAGAATGTTTTAAGCTTTAAACTTCAAATTTTAGAATTCAAAAGAGTTGTAAGTTGCAAGTTATAAGTGGTTTAATTTGCAGTTCAGTTCTGATAATTTTACATGAATAAATATTCAGCCTTGAAAGTTCGAATATAAGTTCGGTATAATGCTAACAATCCTGTATCTAGCTTTTCAGGTATAGGGATTATTCTACGGATTTTTATTTCCTCTTTGTTTATAACAGGGATCCTAATAATATACACAAGTTGATTTTTGTTGATGGCAATTTTGATAGTAGAAGAGTCCATGATGTGCTGGATGTTTTCTTCGCTGTTATCAATATGTTATCGCGTTTTATACGTAACTTCAAATCCTCTAAGTGTTTCTTTCAAGATCTTAGGCGTTAAAATTTGTGGGTGTAGTCTACAATTCGTCGATCAGAATTCCTATTATTATTAATTTACTTTGAATGTATAATGACCGAGTGTTATTGTTTGTTTTTTCTCTAATTTGATTCAGAAATTCACTTTCACGGGCTAAATTTTGATTTGTGTTTTTATAGTCTTGAGAAGAAGAATCAAGTAGTAGTTTAATAATTTTGGTTTGATTCTTTATGGTCTGTGCCATAATTTTGTTGTCATTAAATATTTGGTCAAATTGTTTATTTATCAACTGCAGGTCACTATCGTCTAATATTCCAAATAGTACTTTTGACGCATCTCCTACGAAATTAAACAGTCCGCGCTTGTACCGACGTTTTCCTAGGACATTATGCTATAATATTTCTTTTGTTTTTAACCTATTGAAGCGGGAAGTGAAAGTTTTAATTTCAAAATCTTCGGGGCAGTGATTGCAGTTAACTGTGATCCATTCTAAGTTTCGCTGTATTGAGTTAACCTTATCGTCCGTGCCTGTGAGGTTGATATTAATTAGGAGGGTCCACTCTTCGTCGAACAGATAAGCTGATCCTATTTCTTCCTTATAAATGTTGCCTTTCAATTCTTTGATGTTTACTCGAGTGCTCAGAGCCCCAAGCACCGTTGCCAAAAGTAGAATCAAGGTGCCCATGCTAGAAGTAAGGCATTAACTGGTTAGCGTGGATACGGCTTCTGTTGTCATTTAGTAGAATTACATAATTATTATTGTCTAACTTTTCTGCGATTACAGCTGGCCCTACCCAACTTGGGGAGAGTTTGTTTTGTTTTTGGTGATTTATGAGTTTAAACAAATCTCCTGGTTCGTATATAGGTTGAGGTAAAACAATTTTTGAGTCTTGAAGTCGCTTGTATTTTTCTTTTTGAATCTGCAATCTCTCTCGAGCTTTTCTCAAATAATTTTCGTGTCTCTTTTCCACATCTCGATCAATTCAGAATACTTTAAGCTTGATGTGCTGGCCAGAGATGAAGGTAAGTTCAAACGGAGTGCAACCAGTACCTTCATGTTTCATAGTGTTGTGAGCAAGTTTTAGGATCTTTAGGTTCTTGTCCCATTCATTTAGGTTGTCTTCGATGCTCGTTTTTAACAAATTTTTAATTGTTGAATGTGACCTTCCAAGTGATCCATTGCTTTGGGGGCGGTAAGCAGTTGTCTTGATGTGCTGTATTCTGAATAATTTTTCGAAGTCCTGAATTAATTGTGAAACAAAGTTTTGTCCTTGGTCTCTTAGTATACTTCTGGGTGATCCGAATATATATATATATATATATAAAGTGATCGAATAATCCTTCTATTATAGATTCAGATTGTGCATTTTTCGAAGGGATCAGCATTAGATATTTCGTTAAAATATCTTGGATACTCAAGATATATTCATGTCCTTGAGTGGTCTTAGGTAGGGGACCGAAGATATCCATAGCTATCTTCTCATTTGGTTGAGTAGGAGTGTCTGGGATTATTGCTTCAGCTCGTCTCGTAATTCTGACGGTTTTCTGCAGTTGACATGCTGAACATTTTTTAACGTAGTCAATGACTTTGTTTTCCATGTCTCCCCATTCCCCTAGTGTAAAATAGGTTTTTTGCTTAAATTAATTTTAAAGAATGTTTCTCGTTGAGGTTCACTTATTAATTGTTCATAACTAAAAAGTCAAAGCAAAACTAAAGATTTCCGAAAAAAGCAACTTTTTAGCATTACTCTAAGAAAAGATAGTTATAAACAATAAGCAATTGTTCAAATAAGCATATTCGTTAACTTGCAATAATCATTACCTCACTAAGTGAAAAGTGGACAAAAAGTTTAAGAGTTCAGAAAAAACAGCAACTTTTTTGCACTCATTTAAGAGAAGATAGTTATAAAAATGAATACATTATTTAAACAACTGTGTTTCCTAATTTCATTATTCAATACTTTACTAAGTAAAAAGGAGGTAAAGAGTTAAAAATTTCAGCAGAAACCGCAACTAACTAGCATTAATAAAGAAAATGGTTATAAACAAAAATAATTTGTTTGAATAACTATTTTTGCTAAACTCAATTAATTATTAACTCACTCCAAGTGAAAAGTAGACAAATACAGGGATCAAAGCGCAAAAGGGGCTCAAAAAAGGGGAAAAAGGGTAATTTTCTCACGAAAAAGGGGAAAAATAGAGGAAAGATTAAACATTTATTTGTATATGTCGAAAAGAACCAACAATCTTTTTATATGAAATATCATATTTTTAAATATTTTTCAATTATTTCTGCCATTAAAGAATTTATTTTCAAAAATTGGATATACTTAGGTCGTTGGAAATTCATTCGCAGTGAAATAAAATAGTCAGAGAAAAAATAAAATACGGCTTCGAAGTACTATGGACGTATTCACTATGGGTGTATTTATTTGTGCTCATTTTATGAGCATTTTGCTTCCTCATAAGTATCAAATAAATTTGCTTCCTCATCGAGGGAGGTTTTCCGTAACAAAAGGAAAAAAATTTATACATTCAATATTTTTCAAGTTTATGTTTCTGTCTATTTGAAAATGTTATTTTCAGAAAATCAGAGGGCCCATCAAAATGTCAGTTGATGTGTTCTGTTACAATGAACAACTTTTTAACCTACGGTAGTTTTATATTTCAAATTAAAACCTCATTGAAACATTGTAACTTTCCTTAAAACTTTCTGAGTAGCTATTGATAAATCAATAATGGTCTTCAAAAGTTCGCCAATAGATCAATCCACGCGTCTCAAAGACGCGAACAAATATATGATATACATTATAGTTGTATTCCCAATACTAAAAAAGTTTTCCTTATGTCAACAAGATAAACAATATACAGTCAAACCTGGATTGAGCGATCCTTGATTCAGCGTTTCCGAGAATTGTCGCTGCGCAGCGGGGATGCGTGAGAGGGCCTGCGGGGGGGTGTGTGGTGTTCAGTCAGGCATGACAAAACAGAGAGAGAAACAGGAGAGAGACAAAACAAGAGAGAGACAAAATAGTTCGCAGAGCCTGGATTGAAGCCGACCGTCAGCCCCAAAATCGACGCTAAATCCAGGTTTCCCTGTATTTGTTAAATTTATCAAACAATATTGCTAAATCATAAGAGGTCATAGCAGGTTCGTCAATAGGTCATTCGACGTGTCTCGAAGACGCAAACAAACACTTCAGAAACAGTACTGTAGTACTCCTAATATGAACAAAGTTTTTCTCTTATAAATAGAATAGACCATTTTTTTGAAACTTCATAAATCGGTACTGGTCGTTCATAAAAGGTCAAACGATAAGTCTCAAGGACGCGAACAAAAAGTCTAAATGTAATATTATCGTGTTTTGAATATCAAACAAGTTTTTTTCATGTAAACAGAATAAACCATTTTTTTGAAACTTCATAAATCGGTGCTGGTGGGTCATGAAAGGTTCATCAATAGGTCAATCGATGCGTCTCAAGGACGCGAACAAATACTTTACATGTAATATTGTCGTATTTTGAATATCGAAAAAAATTTTCTCATATAAACAGAATAAACAATTTTTTGAAACTTCATAAATCGGTACTGGTAGGTCATAAAAGTTTCAATAATAGGTCGACCGATGCGTTTCAAAGACGCGAACAAATAAGCTGGATATCGTGTTGTTGTGTTTTGAATATAAAAAAAGTTTTTCTTATATAAACAAGGTAAAATTTTCCTTTTTAAATCTCTAAAGAAATGGCGAAAAGAAAAAGTTACACTCACACATACACATGCGCGGACCTTTTTTAAAAACTTTATTTTCGAGCTCCTGTGGTCGAATTATATCAAAATATGTCAAAAAGTATATTTAAACATTTATGTCATTACATTATGGCCAGCGGCCATACCACGCTGAAAAAACCAGTTCTCGTTCGATCACTGAAGTTAAGCAGCGTTGGGCGCGGTTAGTACTTGGATGGGTGACCATTCGAGAATACTGCGTGCTGTTGGCCCGTCGTGGGCGTGGTGAGCCCACACTTATAGTTATTTACTACAAGAAACTATACACCTAGAAACACTGCCCGAATTGGGTAGTTTCCCTGAAAGGGAAATGGCTTAATGGTATACTTACTTACGAACCTCCCTCTATGAGGAATCAATTAGTTAAATACACAATTTTGATATGTTTAAAATCGTTCTCATAAATATTTCTTTCCAAGATTTGTCATTTCTTCCTTACTATAATTTTTTTGGTTTGATTCGAAACTGAAATTTCTTCAGCTAAATAAATTTCAGGTATATTCAACTTTTTTTTTAAATGTGTGCATATGACTCAATCCAAAAAACATGATTTTGCACATTTTCAAAAAAAAAAATTTTTTTGAGCAGAAAATTTATTTTGAAATTTCTTGATTTTTTATCATTGTTTACTAGTAAAAGCTGTAAATATAACAAATTCGTTATAATTTTTGAACAAATATGAAATATTTTGAATTTAAAACCGTTAAATTTTACTGATTAAATTTTTTTTTTCATTTTTGTCGAATGCCAACCCACAAGTTTTCTTTTTCTCAGCTCAAACGATTTGATTTGTTTTAGCATTTTCACTCCAGCCTACTCATCAGTGCTCTCAAACTCGAATTAAAAATTGCTCAAGTTAGAACATTTAACATTGCAGTTCATGAATTTGAAATATTCCATTTTTTAATTAGGTATTAAACTTTGCACATTTCAACTAAAAAGTGTTCACCTTCTATTACTCATTTAAAAAATTGTATATATTTTGTAACTGTTCCAATGTTATATAGGATAACAACTTCCATCTTCCGTTTTCACATTTTCAAAATGCTTTAAAATGTTTCAGCTGCAAATTTTTTTTCTACGAGTATTTATTTTTATTGGTTCAGAACTTGAAACGTGCACCTTATTTATTCCTAAATAATGTATTTAAGTACTATAATTGCTTTAATTATCATTCAATAATGGGTACACTTACTAATTTCAGAGAACTTTTCGCGTAATTCAAATATTGTATTTTCAAATATCGTATACACCAGAGATTCGCTATTTGAACGCGCGATCGGACGCGTTATATGAATTCCTAGAATTGCTGGTCCCCGCAGTTTCTCAGGGGGCAGGGCGAGAGACGGTTGCGACTCCGCCTCTGAAGGGACGCATGCACTATACTACTCAGTCAAGTAGATTGCGCAATATTACGGAAACGGTTCAGGCGGCCCTGCCTGTTTACGTTTCGCTGTACGCGTTATATGAACAAGGCTATTTTCAGGCAACCCCCGAGATTGTTCATCTATCGAGTCTCTGGTGTATTTAAAGAGAAAAGGGGAAGTTTTTTGAGAATAGGGAAAAAAGGGGAAACTAAGAAAAAAAGGGAAGATTATGCACCCTGGAAATAGTTTAAAATTTCAGAAAAAAACTGCAACTTTCTAGCATTATTCAAATTTAATATTATTTAACAATGATAAATTGTTTGAACAATTAATTTTATTAACTTTCATTAGTTAGTCACCTCACTCCAATTGGAAATTGGACAAAAAGTGAAGCAGTTTTTAAAAAAACTGCAATTTTCTAGCATTATTCTAAGAGAATATTATTAACAACAATAATAAATTGTTTAAACAATTACGTTTGTAAACATAATTAAGTATTACCTCACTCTAATTGAAAATTGGACAAAAAGTGGAGATTTTTTGAAAAAACCGCGACTTTCACAAAAAACATTTTTTCACTTATGGGGTTTAAATGGGACCCCATAACACAGACTTATGGGGGTGATATTTGAAAAGTAATATTCCATTCGTATTCTGTAGCTAATTATTGAGACAAATATTGAGTTTCAACTCGATGCACCTTATATTGACAATTCTGAATAAAATTTACAAAAACGTATTTTTTTCTTAGGTTAAGTCGGGGAGAGATGGAACAATTTTTTTTGCTCGGCTTCCATATCATCTCGTTGACATATCTGCAAATCGTGTATGCATATTTCTCTCATTTAATTCCTTCACTTTATAACTGCTATATGGATTTTCTATTTAATTTGAATTTTCGTATAGCACCACAAACAAAAACAAAAAAAAAACAAATTCGGGGTGAGATCAAATATTGCGGGTGAGATGGAACACTCAGTTGACGTGACTCTGAAAATTGATTTGTCGTAAAAAATACTACAAAATTACTCTGATAACATAGAAAAAAGGTTTTTTGTATTTATTACGTCTCGTGTACCAAAAAATGTGTGAACAGAAACAAAATCTCGGGAACAGAATTCAGTTATAAAACCAGCGATACGAGCAGTTGCAGTCATTAACTTATTTTTCTTCTCTTTTCTAAACCAGTGAATACAAGTGTATTACAAGCGTATTTTTCAATTTTTTTTTATTTTTAATAATTATTAAATCATTTTTAACAATTTATAAAATTTTATGAAACGCAAGGACACAAAACTTAAATTCAAATCATTAAACAATCTGTTGCATCTCTCCTGGAAAAAATGTTCCATCTCTCCCGATAAGCAGGGAGCGATGGATCAGTCTGTAGTAACTACATACGCCAATTAGTGCCAATGATATCAACCCCAAGAAATAATTGTCACTTGCCAAAACTAGCCACGCAATAGAGTGCACAGTATTTTCCGACCTTCAAAACGCGATTCTCAAACTATGACGTTAAATAACTTTTTTGGAAATTGCCGCAGCGAAACCATTCGACACAAGTTTTTGTTAACGTGGCGAGGGACATATTTACATTGACTGCCGTCACCATTGGCTGCATAGTCCAGGAGGGGGAGGTGTTCCATCTCTCCCTCCGTTCCATCTCTCTCCGACTTACCTATGAGAAATACGTGTTAAACTTCATGGGGCTTGAACCACCTCTAAACTTAATTAAAGAAAAAAGATTTGTTTTTTTTGTGGATTTGAACAAATTTCCGGGCGATATGCATGAAAATTCGAAAATAGTATATTGTGTATCAAGGGCGTAAAGAAGGCTATTATCACGAGTGTGAACTTGCCACCCGAACGAAGCGAGGTCGGCAGTCGCACGAGGCAAAATAGACGTACGCCCTTGATACACACCATACTTTTTGTCCTGCCCTTCTTGAAAACAAGCTTGGTGTACTTAAATATTTTAGTTTATAAGTTAAAGAAAGAAATAGCGTACTTTGCAGAAGGGAGACTGTGGGGTGCAGCGATACAATTTTTTTAAAGATAAAGATAATTTCCTTTATATTCTCACTTGCGTGGTGCAGTGTATGTGAGGCGGGCGTAAAGTTTCATGTTGGCCCGGCGGCAGAGTGCGCATGTGCGAACGTCACTGGGCTGTAAGCGGCCACATTACGCCTGCCTCATGTGCATGCAATGGCGCGTGTTGAAGGGGGGTCGGACAAAAAAAATTTGGGCCACCCTGTTGTTCATATAGCGGTTGGGGAAGCGCTCCACATGCATATCCATTTTTCGAGAGGTAGGCAACTTGATTTCGCCAAGACTGATGCGAAACGTGCTGAAGCTCCGGGTTTTTCTGGCACCACAGTGTGTGCATACGAGCCATAAAGCCTCCGTGAACAGGACGGGATAAATGTTGGCACAGTAGCAGTCCAGCATGTAATCCTTGAGTTGACTTGTCCACTCAATGTAGGCGTTTCGCCGGTTAGTCATTGTGTTTCCATCTAAATTATTTTCAGCACCCCGAACTCTAGGGTGATCGGCACTGTTTGCCGACCCACTGTCGGGTGTTCTGCGCGTTCAATCGTTTTGAATCCCATCTACAACTTTTTGGTGGTTTGTTGGTATCAAAGTTGTTCCCACGAGCAGCTAGGGAAAGGGTTCGTCCATCCTTATGGAGCCCCCCATGCAAGGATAAGGCTGCATACTCTGAGAGGTCGCCCGGCATCCCAGAGCCACCATTTCAGACACCTCACCCAGGTGCCATTCAGCTTTCGGCACGGTTGTTACGCCTCCGATTGGGGGACAAATTTTCGGGGATCATTAAAATATTGTATCCTCCGTATTCGTATCGATATTTTCGTGATTGAATGCTACTTTTTTCAGTGTAATTCCAGAATAATTTGTTTAGACAAGTAAAAAGCGTAACATTAAATTGCAGTCAATTGAAATCACTTTCAATAATATATGTTTGATTTTCATAATGATTTCAATTTGCATGTCTCTCGAAGGTTACTGAATATTTGTAGACAATTTTTGACGTTTTGAAGGGCTTGCAGCACATATGGTGATCCACTTCCTTGGTCCACACAGATAAAGTTTATACAAAATTACACTTAGATATACGTTTTTTTAAACCATTTTTACCATTTAATAACAAATAAAATCTTCGCCTTTGCCGTTTTGAAAAAAATTAATTTTTAATTTCAAAAAATCAAAAATACAAAGTTTCTCTTAAAAACGAAGCCAACCATGGGAAAAAGTTAGGAGAGACAGCAAAATAATTCATTGGAAGACCTACTACAAAAGGATCCCTTAAATAATTTTTAATCTAACTTCATTTTCTCGAAAAACTTGATTTTTTTCTATTTTAACAGGTAAAAATTCGTTTTTCTTTGTTTGATACCAGATACAAAATTCGAACAGATCAATATTATCATTCGAATTGAATAAAGACAACGTTATTAGTGGTAAAAAAACATGTTGGTATAAGTACATTCCTAGCTTTTCTACTTAAAATAATCATATGGAGAACAAGAAATACAAAAATTGTAATGAAATCAAAAAATCAAGTTTTTTTAAGAAAACGAAGTGAGATTAATAAATATAATCAGGTGGAGTTTTATTACTACTTTTTTTGGGAACAATTTTGCTCCCTTAACATTTTTTCATATTTCGCTTCGTTTTTAAGAAAAAGTGAGTATTTAAATTTTTTTTAAATTGTAAATCCGATATTCAAAATCAGCAAAAACATGATTGATATTCGCATCTATGGATTGAAGCCATTTTAACGGAAAAATACATTTATGAAAATCAAAGAACCCTGATTTGCGAAAAAAGTTAAATAACTCAGTAATTTACTCAAAACATCTTTAAAAAAATTTTCTTGTATTAAATGATAAAATAGAATGAAAGGGTGTAACAAGCAATTAGAAACTCTAATAATAAACTTGAACCACGTAATCAGAAAGGGAGTTACGGGCTTTTGAAAAACCCCCATCAGCGATGAGGTTGGAAATGAATTTTTCGATTAAGTACTGCTGGGTAAGCGAAATAGCGCAAAGAAGAAAATAATTTTTTTGTGTACATTTTTCTCAAAAACTGTTTTTGCCTGAGGTTGATCGATTAAATATCCCTATATGAGAAAAAATAAACGTAGAATGTTTGAAATTATCTAGTTTATATTGTTCGATAGAATGTTTGTAGCTATTTCAAAATATTTTCATCTTCGAAAACTTTTTAATTATTCGTTATCAACTCCTTAATGTCTAAAATTTTTTTAATTATATTACATTCTTTAGGGGTTATTATTCTATATACTTTAGGGAATTTCAGATCAATAATTTGTAATAAAATTACAAATTTTCATATTCCAAGGCTAAGGCTGCCTTTCAAAAAGTTTTTTTTCGTAAAATTTAGGGATTTTTAAAAATAATTATGAAATCATTTATGAGGAAGCAAGAATTGTACAGCCATTATTTTTGCATTAAAAGGAACAAAATTGTGGCGTAGCTTCTTTAAATTCAGAAATGTAAATAATATGTAATGAGAGACCTACGATTGTTACACGATTTTTCTCGGCTAGCATTAATGAATGTTATGAAATATTCTGCAAGATCACAACATATATTTATAAGTTCCTCAGTGTTCTGGATTATTTCGAAATTTTCTTGAATTTTTTTTTATATCTTTGAAAATTTTTGAATTTTTGGATTATTCTAATATGTTATCGAATATTGTTGAATGTTGTAGAATGCTTTGAAATTATCTAAAAATTTCTAGAAATTGATGAGTAAGAGACAAAATTAAATTCATAATTTTGGAAAAATATGAAAAATAATACATAGGGATTTATTATTTAGACCCGTATATGACAATCTTATCTTGAGAAACTTGTACAATTTTGCGTCTAAAGTGAACATTTGAATCAAAATATCATAAGATTTTATGAGAAAATTTTATCTTCACACACGTAAACGTAATAAAATCAATGTTTTCTTCAGATAAGAGTTTCCGTAATACAAATGTTGGTAGGATATAAAATCTAATAATACTTAGGAATTTATTTTTTAGACACGTGTATGCCAATATTATCTTAAAAGCGTATAAAATTTTGTATCCGAAGTGCACATATGCATTAAAATATAAAATTTGTCGACAAAATTTATGTGCTAGATACGCAAATGTGATGTAAAAAGTTTCTCCAGAGAAAGGTTACCCGAAAAACAAACACGACATTTTTTAGAGTGCCCATGAAAAATATTTATAATCATTTAAAAAAAAGATACTGGCTGGTATATATACAGTAAAATATTCACTTAAAATTAATCGCAAGCCAGAAACTTCACGAAATTATTTAGAAAATCAGACTTCTCTACTTATGCTCGAAAAATGAAGATAACTCTTTGGACTCTCTTGCTTACCTTCGAGGTGCTGCTCAATTCATTTGGTAAGTAACACAAAATTGTTTGATAATAAAAAAAAACTAATTTAAATCTAAATTATAGAAATAGTAATATTACTATACTCTACACGAAAAAGTATATTATATTTATTTGGGAAAGAAAGAAAAGATTTTATACACTCTTTTGTTTGTGTGACGAACATTTTGTTTCATTTTAAAGCAGAATTTTTATTGTAAAATAATTTTATAATTGACAATTATACACATTATCAGAGTGGCCAAAAAACTTCATTTTCAAAATTCCCTGACTTTTCCCTGACCAATTTTCATTTTCCCTAAAACCATTAAAATTTCAGATTAAAATTTGAAAATTTTTAATTTTTTCATTCATTTCAACCAAAAAAGATGACTTTGCTCCTATAATAGATGAACCTTTAACCATATATAAATTTTTAATAAAATAGTTAAACTTTTAGCCTAAGAGATGAATTTTCAACTAAAATTGTGAATCTCCAACGGGTATAGTTAAAGCTATACGGGTATAGTTTAAACTAAACTGATGAATCTTTAATAAAAAAATTATTTTTTAACAAAGTGGTAGAACCTCCAACCCATTATTTCATTTTTCCACAAAAAATAAGATGAATTTTCAACGAATAATGTAACAGTAGATACTTCAACCAAAACAGATCATAATTCTGCATCAAAAACAGTTCAATTCAACCAAAAAAGACGGTTTCCAGCAAAATAGTTAAATCCTCAACCAAAAAAGATTGATTTCCAACCAAACAGTTGCATTTTTATTCAAAACAGATGAAATCTCTACTACAAAAAAATTAATTTCAATACGAAAATATGAACTTCCAACAAGAACGTCCCTTTCCATTAATATCCAAAGACAATTTTAAATAACATTTTTAAATTTATTATCCTTGCCAGTTGGTTAAGACGCCTCTTACAGAAATTCCCTGGCTTTTGTACGTATTTTTTTTAGATCCTTGACTTTTTTCTGACTTTCCCTGACCAATAAAATTCTCTGACTTTTCCCTGATTTTATTATTATTATTTTAATATTTTAATGAAATAATAAATTTTAAAAATAAGTTGATAAAACTGTTAGATTCATAATCTAATAATAGAAATAAGATTTTTTAAATAATAATATAAAGCTTTTTTAAATACATTTTTTTAACGGTTTACCCTGACATACGGCCACCTTTCATTATACAAGTTATAGTATTTGTTTAAAATATCTATTTGTTATAACAGGTCAGCTACAAGGAAGACCTTTACTTGGTGGAGAAGCTAAAGGAGGTGGAGAAATTGGAGAAGTTGTAGGAGGGGCAAGAGCTGGAGGAGGCGGAGGAGCTGGAGTAGGTGGAGGAGCTGGAGTAGGTGGAGGAGCTGAAGTAGGTGGAGGAGTTGGAGGAGGCGGAGGAGCTGGAGGAGGCGGAGGAGCTGGACTAGGTAAAGGAGTTGGAGGAGTTGGAGACGTTTTAGCAAGTGGAGAACTTTCATTAAGTGGAAAATCTAAAGGAGGTGGAGGAGCTGGAGAAGGTGCAGGAGCTGGGGGAGGTGGAGGATCTGGAGGAGGTGGAGCTGGAGGAGGTGGAGCTGGAGGAGGCGGAGGGGCTGGAGGAGGCGGAGGAG
>CAKNYM010051393.1:280292-313498 GCA_932195095.1 Andricus curvator | reverse complement strand
AGGTTCCCATTTAAAAAAATCAATTTGACCTTGAAATGACCGTGAAGGTCATGGTCAAGATCAAAATAAAGGTCTCCATTGAATTCCTTGTTGAAAGTTCCTTCAAGAATGACTTTGACCGCCCTGAAAAATATCTTACCTGAGGAAATATTCAGCCGTCCCGGGACTTTTTGGACACCCTGTATATACACATACATACATATACATATAGTAATAACTTATGTATATATATATATATATAAGTTATTATTGTGTTGACCATTTTTTATTTGAAAAGCACAATTATAATTTGCGAAAGTTTATTAAAAACTTTTAAAAATTTTCCTAGTAGGATTCTATTAGGATCCGGCGGAGGATCCTAACAGGATACGATGTCGGAACTGACGGCGGGTTTTTCAGTAGGGCCTTACACCCCAGGATAATTTCTCAAGATATTGTATCGCAGTACCATTAGTAGACGTTACAGTAAGAAGGATAACGAGAGCAATTGCCGTTCATCTGATCTGCAAGTTCGGTACACCACGTGTTTTTCTTTCAGACCAGAGTACAAATTTTACTAGCGCCGTTTAGCAGAATTTTCCCAAATCTTTGGGAAACGGAGCATCAAACGGAGCACACGTTTACACGCACTTCCATCAAACGGAGCACACGAAAGCAGTCATCACGTCCCAACAGACTACATTAAAATGAACACAATAGGAAAAATTGAAAACTGGGATAAAATCCTACTCATAGAAATGTTTGCTTACAACACGAGTGTACACGAAGCAACAAAATTCTCTCCGCACGAAATTTTATTCGGTAAAACAGCACGCCTACCATCAGGTATGATCAGCAGGCAAAACATTGCGACTCTAGGGTGGTCCAAATTTATACCTGTAAAAATTCGACTTTCGATTTTTGGTGATAAAACCCCCCCATTTAGTTTGTTTTCCAGAAAAAGAAATTCCGTTTTTTTTTTTTTTTTTTTTTTTTAAATTAACCCGTGCGCCCGGGTTTTTTAAATTAAAAGGGGGTTTTAAATGGGAAAAGCTCGATTTAAAAAAAAAATGAAAAAAAGAAGTACTTGTTATACATTTTTTGTCAATTAAAGTATCGTCACCTCTTGAGGAATATTTAAGGAATAATTTCCACCCAATAGCTTTTAATTTGACATGAACCCCTTTAATTGTGACCGGTAAATTCCCCAAAAAATTCAAAATAGCAGTTTTCTATCAAATTCATGCTAAAGACGGTATTTAAAAAAAATTTCAACATAAATTATTTTTAATCGATAAGTGACGAGTTTTAAAGTATATTTTAAATAATTTTAAATTGTTTAAACAATTAGTATTTGTTTAAACAATTTTTTCCCCCCTGTAAATCGTGAAAAGTTATTATCTTTCGGAATAAATCGTACAAAGTTGATGAATGTCAAGAGTAGTGGTTCTTGTTTAACTTATTTGGTAATTATTTAAACAATTTTTATTTGTTTAAAAAATTTTTCCCCCTTAGTCTTAGTCTTAGTTGTAACGTAGGCGGGGGGGCCCTGCGGTCCCACCCCTGGCGCTCAAGCTATAAAGCCTATTGTGCCATACCCGTGTTTGTTCTCAAGGCAGTACTACGAATCCGGCCATCCTTCGCCGAGTGTTTTTTGGATCTCGGTGGGTTTTTCGTTGTTATCAACGTTCTGAGATAATACCTCTCAGGTGCCAGGCATACCTATCGCACAGTAAATGACGTCCTCCTTTGTTGATCAGGCAAAGTGATCCTCACCCACTCTGCCATTCGGCAGCCTCCCTAGCAGGCTAGGGTGTACGGAGCGATCCCTCTGAGGTCATCAGGTAGATGCACAGATTCGAAGCACTGACCTGGTGTGTTATGTAAGTGTATGTGTGTGTGTTCATTACTCGAAATCGGCCAGCGACCATCGAGCGTGGTGCCTCCTGTAGGAGTCCCCAAACTCAAGAAGAACGCTGACTCATTTTCGAGTCTTCACAGAATCGGCTTCGACCCCCAAGGCTAGTCCCCTCGACATGGAGCCCCACCTTGGTATGATACCAGATTTTTCTGAGGGGACCTACAGTTTAAGGTGGGTTCCGAACCACCGAAGCCCCGGTAGAAGTACATAGAAAAATTTCCATTGGTACCCGGCTCAGGGATCGAACCCCGGACCTCCTGCATGGAAGTCCGACGCGCTATCGTCTGAGCCACCGAGGCTTCTCATTTCTCCCCCTGTAAAGCGTGAAAAATTATTACTGTCTGGAATTAATGACACAATTAAAGGAATTTAAGAGTAATATTTTTCTTCTACAGAATATTTAGCAATTTTTAAAATAATTTTTATTTATTTAAACAATTTTTGTTTGTTTAAAAATTATTTTCTCTGCAAATCGAGAAAATTCATTCTTTTCAGCAATCAATGACACAATTAACGAATTTTAAGAATAATATTTTTTTGCTTAAGATATTTTGAAATTATTTAAACAATTAATAATTATTAATATAAACAATTTTTGCAGTCTGTTATGAGTAGTTATTTTTTCAGATCATATTCGTTAAAATGAATAATTTTGCAAATGAATTTAAGTGATTTCGAGAAATAAAAACTATATATACTTTAGAAAATATCTACATGCAAATTATTTTCAGTTCACAGATTCCAATTATCTACGGGGGTGATTAAAAAAAAACTATATATACTTTAGGAAATTTCTACATGCAAATTGTTTTCATTTCACAGATTCCAACTATCTACGGGGGTGACTTCAAGAAGATAAAAAACACTGTACTTTACATAGAGCAGTTGATTTTAATTTTTTAAACAAATTATTATTGTTTAAACAATGTAGGGTATACGTTCTGAGATAAGGAAATACTGTATATTAAGCGACATAGTGTGAGAGATCCGAAGAATCTAGACTTTTCTCCACCTTTCCTATGAACAGGTGCAAGTGAAGGATTAATAGTTGTTTAAATAATTTCAAAATATCTTAAGCAAAAAAATATTATTCTTAAAATTCGTTAATTGTGTCATTAATTGCTGAAATGAATACATTTTCTCGATTTGCAAAGAAAAAAATGTTTAAACAAATAAAAATTGTTTAAACAAATACATTTTTTTTTTAAATTGCTAAATATTCTGTAGAAAAAAAATATTACGCTTAAATTCCTTTAATTGTGTCATTAATTCCAGAAAGTATTAATTATTCACGCTTTACAGGGGGAAAAAATTGTTTAAACAAATCAAAATTGTTGAAATAATTACCAAACATACTTCAAAAATGTATTGCTTTCAACATTCTTCAATTGTGTCATTATTTTCAGAAAATAATAACTTTTTACGATTTTAGGGAAAAAGAATTGTTTAAACAAATGAAAATTGTTTAAATAATTACCAAATAAGTTAAACAAGAACTACTACTCTTGACATTCATCAACTTTGTACGATTTATTCTGAAAGATAATAACTTTTCACGATTTACAGGGGAAAAAAAATGTTTAAACAATTACTGATTGTTTCAACAATTTAAAATTATTCAAAATATACTTTAAAACTCGCCACTTATTGATTAAAAACAATTCATGTTGAAAATTTTTTTTAAATACCGTCGTTAGCATGAATTTGATAGAAAACTGCTAGTTTGCATTTTTTGGGGCATTTTCCGGGCACAATTAAAGAGGTTCAGGTGTGTCCAAATTAAAAGCTATTGGATGGAAATTATTCCTTAAATACTCCTCAAGAGACGACAATACTTTAATTGACAAAAAATGTATAAAAAGTACTTCTTTTTTCCATTTTTTTGAAAGTCGAGCTTTTCCTATTTAAAACCCCATGTTAATTTCAAAAGCCCGGGGGCACGGGTTAACGTTGAAAAAAAAAAAAAATCTGCTTGCTTCGCGGGCACATTCTCATCGCGAGCTTCGCGCGCGGCTCGGTTCGCTCGCAAGTTTGAGCGCGCCTAGGGCGCGCGACTGTTGGATCTCGCGCTTCGCGCTCGATTATGTATTCACCCCGCGCCGCGCGCTCGAGCGTATTTACATCGCGCTTCACGCTCGGTTCCACTAGATTTTTGAACTTCGTGTTCGACTTCAATAAAAAGAAAAAGTTTGTTTGCAAATCTTATAAGATTATCAAAAACTCTACATATTAAGTGATTGTTAAATTTGTTTTTATTTTAGACAGAAAAGGAACTTTATTTACTCAAGGTTCTATCGACCTTAAGGAACACATTCTCATCCAGACACTCGCGTTTCGCGCTCGATATTTGATTTGAAAGTCACTTGAACCTTGCGTTCCGCGCTCGGTTCTGTGCATCGTATGATAGAAAGAAAAAAGTTTGAGCGCACTTACGGCGCGCGATTTGGTCGTCGCGCTTCGCGCTCCGAAATACACTGATCGCGCACTTTGTGCTTCGTGTTATATGTTCTTCATATACAAATTACTAAATTTGTATTTGATTTCAAATGAAAAATAATGATATAATTTAGGCGAGAAATTTTATTAGTTAAAATGTTATTTTAGCTTGTGCCGTTTTTCAAAAAAGTTAATTTTTTTTCATTTTGAATATATTCTCACAACAAAAATTGATTACAAGTTTGTGAATCTCTTTTGAATGCACAATTTTTGTTCATTTATCTGGTTTCGTACCTTGCATTGTTTTTTCAAAAATTTTATTTTTTTTACTGTCAATGTTATTTTCATCACGAATAAAACAAAAACTACGCATCCTATCGAAACATGATTCACAACAAATGTTTACCTCTACCTTGGATGAAAAAATTTTGTTTCTGTCATTTTTTTCGTAGCTCGTGTTATTCGTCTAAAAATTTGATTTTTCTATTTTCAATGCTGTTTTTTACGAATAAAACAAAAACTACGCGTCATATCAAAAAGTGAATAATAACAAATTTGTAGATCTTTTTTAGGTGCACGATTTTGGGGGAATCATCTTTTCTCGTATCTTGCATAGTTTGACAGCAAAATGGAATTTTTGATTTTGCAAAAAGTTCAAAAAGTTGTTATGAAAATATTATAACGTGTTGAAAAAGCAACGTTTTTCTCCTCCTGACTTTTTTTCATATCGTGCGTTTTTCGGCTTAAAATGTTCGTTTTCGTTTGTTTTTTGGAATTTCGAAAATGCTATAACTCTGATAATTTTGTTTTTATCGAAAAATGTCATGAGGATAAATTGTTCAGATTTTTGAGTACTAAAAATTTCCTCACATACAATTTTTTAATTTAAAAAAAGTGGTTTCAAAATTTTTGAAAATGCTTCAACTTTTTGAATTTTTATCAAAAATAACTTGTCCTTTTCTTATAGGGCTTAAAAAAGTGTGCCAAAGCTCAATAAAATCTGATCATTTTTTCGAAAGTTATCGTGCCAACAGACAGACAGACACCTTGGTACAAATCGTTTTTTCTAGCTCAGGGGGTCTCAAAACGGGGAGATTTGATGAAACCCGTCTAAGTCAAATTTTACATAAAACCAATACCTTCTCATTAGAATGAGAATGTACAAATTACGGAATTTGTTTTTCCGGAAAACGAACATCACCAAAAATCGAAAGTCGAATTTTGGACCACCTTATTGCGACTCATATCGATTATACGGAAGAGCTATGCATACTAGGGTGGTCCAAAAAACGCTTTTCGAGCTACAGGGCAAGTCCCCCCCCCCCCCAAAGTTTCCATTTCCGGAGAAAAAAAATCCCTAATTTTTTTTTTTGAAATTCGAATATTAACACGTGCCACCGGGCACTTCAAAATCCCATTGAATTAACATGAAGAAATTTTGGATTTTCGAAAAATTGAACTCATACTTCGGGGTTTGATCGAAACGTGCCAAACTTTTTAGGGATTGAAGAGGAGTACCTATGAAATAAATGTATACTGATAACTTTTATTTATAACCCACTGTTACCCCCCCCCCCCCCCACAGCGCCCCAAATATGAGCCAAAAATCAAAAAACTACATTTTTACGTATTATTGTTACTTTTTAGCAATTTCCGTCGTCTTTTTCATACGAATAATTACTAATGGACAATTTGAATATTTTCCATGACTTTTTTGTTTGTCATTTTTTGTTTTTCATTGTTTGTAGTACTTTTTTTTAAAAACATTATGTAATTATTTAAAAAATTACTTATTGTTTATTCTCAAAATTTCTAAAAATTAACTTTGTTGAATAATTATATAATTTGGATACATATCTTTTAATGTTCAATAAATTTCTATTTGTTTAAACAATTTTGATTTGCTTAAGCAGTTTTTCTTCGATAACTTAAATAAAATAAAATACATATAATTATTTTTCTGACTGCATAGTGTACAGAAAGAATATATTAACTATTTTTTAATTGTTTAAACAAATATAAATTGTTTAAACAATTATTTTTCCAAAAATATTTTTTAAATCGTATTTTCTGAATTAAACATAATATTGAATGATTTCGAGAAGTAGTAAATTCTGTTAAAAACGTCACAATCACCTCCATTTTTAAAAGGTCTTCGAACGGCAAATTTGAAAAAAGTTCAACGCTGCATGTGTGAATTACAGAAATAACTTGAAAACAGTCTTATAAATAATCATACACGGAGAAAAATTGAAGGTCATTTTGGCCATCTAGATGTGCAGACAGACTATATTGCAGGGTCAACTATAGGACAGCCCTTGAAGATGGCTAAAGCGACTATCTCTAGAAGATTAAAACAAAAGGTTCAAATCGATCATCTCAGAGTTTCGACTTGGTCATCTCGGAAAGTCGACTCGAGCGTCATAGAGAGTCGAACCGATCATCACAGATGGTGAAATTGATCATTATAAAGGGTCGAATCGCTCATCATAGAGGGTCTATTTGGTCATATCAGATAGTCGACTTGATCTCCTCGGACAGTCGACCTAGCCATCTTAGGGGGTCGATTTCATTATCCTACATTTTCTATATTTGTTGTCCTTTTCCCACTTATTCCAGTCTCTCTCTTATAAGAGACTGGAAATTATGAAATTAAGTGGAACCTATCAAACCTGAAAATTTATATGAAATACATGAATTCTGAAATCATTTTTTATTCTTTGTGCAGAGTGAGGTGTATGAGACATAATTTGATATGCAAAAACAGTGCACACTGACACCAAATTTTTGGAGCACGAAAGGCTAAGGACACGGCACGGTGTCACACTGAATTGTAAGATTTCAAACATTGAAGTGAATTCAGAAACCAATATCCCACATCTCGTTACTTTCTGCATCATCAATGAATGCTGAAATTTTTTGCACGTTTTCAGTTTGAAACGACACGGTGACAACAAATTGATAGCTGAACGTCCAGTTACGCCTTTATCCTAAATCCCTTGGAAGCATCAAATTTGACGTTCTCTCTTATGCACTTCACTCTCCACGCATATTCGAAATATCAAAAAAGCAGTTTAAACTTGTTAAAAATATGTTTAAGTTCAATAAACAGCCAATGTGACGATGAACGGCTCAATGACATTCACTTACTCCGAAATTGCTGTGAACCACGGTGCTCCCAACTCTTGTATCCTTTCACACTGCATCCATCGCGTCGACAACCGGATTAGTTGAGGTTGGCGCGCTTATTTGAAATGATTAAATGTGAGAAGCAATTTTGAACAGCAAATAATAAGAATAAAGTTATTAAAAATAATTCCTTGCTCACAAGAAGGACTTGTAAAGTAAAATTTTAATTATTTATCAGGTTTTTTCCTTAAAAATAAATGATAGATTTTATTTTTCAAAGAAAGGAATATTTTTTTCATCTTAAATATGAATTTACAATAATTCCTAATATTCTTATGCACTTCACATTTATTATTTGTTGTGACCATTTGACTCACACATTTATTAATTTTAAATAAACACGTCAACAGTAACTAATCAGGTTGGCCCTCCGCGATGGGTCATTTGCTCTTCCGTGGATGGTCGAAATGAGTGAAAACAAGATGACCGTATTGACCATCCCGAAAGGATACTTCGATTATCCCTGATAGTGTGTCTGGCCTTCTTACAATGTTCAGACTGACCATAAAATAAGAGTCTCTCTGACTATGTCGAAAAAATTCTGAAAGGCTCTTTAGACCATCTAGAAGAATGGACTGGCTCTCTAAATTTTCACCCTCTAACTTTGACCATCCATTTTTCTCCGTGTATGAAGCTAAAACGAAAATCAGCGATACGTTTTAATATTTATAACGAGTATGAAAATGTAAAAAAGCAATCTGTTGAAACTTGAATCATAATTTGCATTAGTGAATGTGCTTGTTTATAATATAATTATGATAAAGATTGTAAAAATATGAAGAAAGCAATAATAAATACACTTTTATAATTTAAATTTTATCATGACTTTCATGATTTATTTAGTAATGCGCTAAAGAAGATGTAAACCATCCATACTCAATTTGCAGGAAATTAAAAAAAAAACAATAATTATTTGTATAAACAATAACATAAAGTCTTTAGCAGAATTTATTACTCCTCGCAATCATTCAATATTATGTTTAATTCAGAAAATACGATTTAAAAAATATTGTTGGAAAAATAATTGTTTAAACAAATTATATTTGTTTAAACAATTTAAAAAGTGGTTAATATATTCTTTCTGTACACTATACAGTCAGAAAAATAATTTTATGTATTTTATTTTATTAAAATTTTTTTTTAAGTTTTCGAAAAAAACTGCTAAAAAAATCAAAATTGTTTAAACAAATATAAATTTATTAAAAATTAAAAGAAATGTATCAAAATTATATAATTATTCAACAAAAAGTAGCATAGGATACCAATTTGAGAAAAAAGTGGACATCTCTGAGTTAATTTTTAGAAATTTTGAGAATAAACAATAAGTAATTGTTTAAATAATTACATAATGTTAAAAAAAAAATTACTACTCCAAACAATGACAAACTATTACATTTCAATCAGAAAATACGATTATTTTTTACATTTTTTGGGAATAAATAATTGTTTAAATAAGTTATATTTGTTTAAACAATTGAAAATTGTTAAAAAAGTTATGGAAAATATTCAAATTGTCCATTAGTAATTCTTCGTATGAAAAGGACGACGGAAATTGCTAAAAAGTAAAAATAATACGTAAAAATGTAGTTTTTTGATTTTTGGGTCATATTTGAGGCGCTGTGGGAGGGGTAAGGGTGGGTTAAAAATGAAAGTTATTAGTATGCTTTTATTTCATAGGTACTCCTCTTCAATCCCTAAAAAGTTTGGCACGTTTCGATCAAACCCTGAAGTATGACTTCAATTTTTCGAAAATTCCATATTTCCCCATGTTAATTAAATGGGATTTGGAGTGCCCGGTTGCACGTGTTAATATTCGAATTTCGAAAAAAAAAATTAGGGATTTTTTTCTCCGGAAATGGAAACTTTTGGTGGGGGGACTTGCCCTCTAGAGTGAACAAAATGTTTGCAATGCATTTTTGGACCACCCTAAATTGCATACAGCTTTTAGATAATAGGATTTTAGCAGCGTTAAACGAAAACAAAGCTAAATACGCTACCAAGCGCAATTATGATACGAGACTCCGAAATAGAAATTTTAGAGAAGGCCAATGGGTTCACATATAAAATGAAAATAAAAGTAGTAAATATGACGATGATTACATCGGTCCCTTTAAAATAATCGCCGTTAAAGAAAAAAACAACGCTATAATACAAAAAAAGTCAGGAACAGAAGCGATACACAGAGACAAACTAAAAATATATTATCTTACAGAATCCGAGGATTCGAATTACACGACGGAGCATGTACTTCCATCGAGGCAACTAGAGCACACATTACGGCAATAAATCAAGAAAAAGGGCAACTCAACGAACTGTTGAATGGCGAATCTCGATTCAAACGTGCAGCTTTCGGATTTTTAGATTCAGTAGTCAAAATATTATTCCGGAATTTAGATGAAAACGATGCTGCCTATTACGAAAGCAAAATTGAACAATTATCAAACAATACATTAGCACTTGCGGAAACTTTGGCAAATTTTACCCATATAGTTCAATCAGAATTTAATCACAACAACAAAAAATGGAACTGTATTACTAAACTAATTTCAGAACTGCCTCATAAAGCTGACAGACAGAATAAAAAAATAAATAACGATATCCGGGATATTGATTTAAATCAAGAATTAGCTTCTCACCTAGCGGCATTGAATAACCACATATTAGAATTTGAATTTGATACTACAATGCTCCTAGATGCCACCTTATTCGCTCGGCAAGGCGAAGTACACCCTAAACAAAAAACTACAAAATTATTCTTATTTAAAAATTTCCAGTTAACCCTTTGCGGCATACATTTTTCTATCAAACTAATTTTACGGATACATGCACCTTGGGGGGTTTTCGGGGTCTCTGATTACGAATCCGCAGCCCGATTCGCAAAATTCAAAATGGCGGATCCAATATGGCGGACGAGTTTTCAAAAAATTAATGGATTTTCATAAAACTTGGCATCTGGGGGGTTTTAAGGCCTTTGATAACGAACCTAAAGTCATATTTTAAAAATTCAAAATGGCGGACCCAATATGGCAGACGAGTTTTCAAAAAATAAATCGATTTTCATGAAACTTGGCATTTGGTGTTTTTTTTTTGCCTCTGATGATGAATTTGAAGTCAGTTTAAAAAATTCAAAATGGCGGATCCAATATGGCGGACGAGTTTTCAAAAAATAAATGAATTTTCATGAAACTTGGTATCTCGGGGGTTTTGGGGTCTCTGATAACGAATCTGAATTCAGATTTGAAAAATTCAAAATGGCGGATTCAACATGGTGGACGAGTTTTCAAAAAATTGTTGGATTTTCATGAAACTTGGCATCTAGGAGTTTTTGGGGTTGGTAATTTTGAAAGTTAGGTTTAAATAAAAAAATTCTATTTCAATTTGACTATGAAAAATATAGTTTAGTATTAAAGTTGCATCTTTGACGATTCCTAAGTTTCGTTCGCCATATTCGATCCTCCATTATGAATTTCTGAAAACCGACTTCAGATTTGTAATCAGAAACCCTAAAAACCCATAGATGCCATGTTTCATAAAAATCCATTAATTTTTTGAAAACACTTCCGCCATATTGAATCAGCCATCTTGAATTTTAGAAGTCTGATAGCACATTTGTAATCAGCAACCCCAAAAAACTCTATATACTAATTATATTACAATACTAAATCTACAGTTACAACCAGACTTAATTCCACAAATTTTATCCACTATATTGGATCCGCCATATTGAATTTTATAAATCTGATAACAGATTCGAAAACAGCAACCCTCAAAACCTAAATATACCAAGCTTTATGTGAATACAACAAAAACTTTTCGAAATAATAAATTTGTCTTGCAACAAGTGACTTTTTTTTGGTATTTGTTTATTAATATTAACAACTTTACCAGAAATTTCAGATAACGGAGTGTAATTTTCAATTCGCTAACATGTTGTTATAATAAATTCACAAAAGGAATCACCAAAATCGAGAAACATCAACTTGAAATATTATAAATGACGGGCCGAGAGTAAAAGCGGTGTAGAATTAGTAGAGGAGCGAAAGCGAATTTGAAAAGCTTCAGCGTAACGGGATGGGGTCAACTTTGCACGTAGCAACTTTGCATGTGCCCAACTGTGCACGTCGATGGCCAGATGGACAACTGTGCACGTGCCAACTGAGCACGTGCCATCTGTGCACGTACAAAGTCGTCACTTGGACAACTGTGCACGTCGAAATTTAGGCGTGCACAGATGGACTCCTGTGGACTTGGACGTGCACAGATGTCACTTTCCTAACTGTGCACGTGCACAGTTGTCACTTGCCCAACTGTGCACGTGCACAGATGTCCCTTGCCCAACTGTGCATGTGCACATATGTCCCTTGCCCAACTGTGCACGTGCACAGATGGAACTTGCCTAAATGTGCACATGCACAGATGTCACTTGCCCAACTGTGCACGTTTATGTCCATATGTAAGGGTTGATACGAGGGTGGTCCTTTATATCTACGTATAATTAATTATACGCCCTTACCTACGACTCGTTACAAAAACATTGCGCTCGTTTCAAAAAGGCCGTCAGTCCGCATTAGTCACGAAATGTATTATTTAATACTTTTATCTTATTAAGCTTCTTTGAGTCTCCCAGTGGGTCTAACTACTAACTACCGTGCCTACTCGGTAGGTATTTATTTTTTTCAAATTACTTATCTGTCTTTAATTTTACAAAATCGTTTATTTATTTGATGTATTTTCTTATGATGTAACAATAAAGTGAAGTTGAAAAAAAAAATTTCAATAACTTTATCAAAGTTTTACTGTTGTTTATGTGATGATGTGTAATGACGGGTTACACATTTGTTTTAGTCATTGGTTAGTGAAATATGAAGGTTTATTTATTTGTGTGGTACACATTTTTTTTCTTCAAATTTTCTTCGTCTCACCCTCCAGATTTGTTCAAATGCCAAAAAAGGTAAGCACGTATTTTTTTTTAATTTTAAAATCTATTCATTTCTAGGGGTTGTTCAAAGACCATAAAGTTTCACGTGTATTTCCTCTGAAAAAAAGGCCTTTTTGGAAATTTGTGATAGAATCGTTAATATTAGATTATCTTACTGCATCTGGCATGATTTTCTTGAAAATTATTTGCTGAATACTTTTTAAATTCAACCCCCATGAGCAATTTTGATTGGGTCTCGAAAAAAAAACCATAAGTGCAAAAATGAGGTATTATGTATACCATTATACCATTAAGCCATTTCCCTTTCAGGGTAGGCGTGACACTACCCGATTCGAGTAGTGTTTCTAGGTGGATAGTTTCTTGTAGTTAGTAAATAACTACAAGTGTGGGCTCACCACACACATGATGTGCCAAAAGCACGCAGTATTCTCGAATGGTCACCCATCCAAGTACTAACCGCGCCCAACGCTGCTTAACTTCAGTGATCGGACGAGAACTGGTTTTTTCAGCGTGGTATGGCCGTTGGCCATGTTGGCCATGTCCCGCGTGAAAAAAAGTTCCGTTGCTCAAGCACGGGTCAAAAATAGGTCAAAAATGTTTAAAGTTCGACGGATTCCAGAGTTTAACTTGCATAAAAACAAATTAAACCTTACTCATTCTCTCTATTCATCATTTCACATAAATTGGCCTAGTTCTAAGTGCTTTTTCGAACCAAAATTCATAATTGGTTCCAAATATCAAAACCGTACCCATCGCTCCAAATGTAACTTTCAGAAACCTATTAAAATTGGTTTAAATCGATATTTGCTAGTTGAATAATATTTTGCAGCCTAAAGTTCGATTCTTGGACTATAGCCAGAAAGTTTATAATTCTAAAGAACAAATTGGAGAAAGAGTTTGGACATGTGCAAAATTTTGAAAATCCCGTGAGCCTGGGGCCGACGCGAAAACGCGAAAAACTAGGCCGACCCTACGCAATGTCACTTTACACACACTCACTTTCGACGATCTGACGTAGATCTGATCATAGAATTCAAGGAATTCATAGATTTCCATGAATTCGAGGAATCCATTCAATTAAAAAAATTCAGAGAATTCAAGGGAATCAGGGAATTCGAGGCATTCAAAAAATTCAAGGAATTCAGAGAATTCAAGGAATTTAGAGAATTCAGGGAATTCAAGGAATTCAACGAATTCAAGGAGTTCAAGGAATTCAAGGTATTCAACGAATTCATATATTTCATGGAATGCCTGGCATTCTCTGAATTCCTTGAATTCTCTCAATACCCTCAATTCTCAAAATTTCTTAAAATCTATGAATACCTTGAATTCCTTCAATTCTCTAAATTCTTTGGATTCTCTTAATTCCATGAATTCCATGAATTCCGTGAATTCCATGAATTCCATGAATTCCGTGAATTCCGTGAATTCCATTAATTCCGTGAATTCCATTAATTCCGTGAATTCCACAAATTTCTTAAATTTCATGAATTCCGTGAATTGCTTGAATTCCGTGAATTCCATTGATTCCGCGAATTCCATGAATTCCGCAAATTCCTTGAATTCCCTGAATTCCATTAACTCCGTGAATCCCTTGTGCACAATTTTCGACTTATGAACGCTACAATACATGTATTGGAATACTCGACGGTGACTTCACGATTTACAGCACTTACAATACATGTATTGCAATTTCGTTGTGGCTCATATCATGAGCACTCTGCTTCCTCGTCATGATGAAATAGCAAATAGAAGGAAGCAAATTGCTTCCTTAAAGAAGAAGGATTAATTATTTTAATAAAATTGTAAATCTCAATTTTTCCAATATTATAACTGATTAAAATTTTCTTAATCTTCAATAAAATATATTAATATTATAGAACAATGGATTTGTTTCGAGTCAAGGAATATTCTGTTTGCATGCATTAACTGTGAATTATGATAATGAAAAAAAGCTAGAAATATAAAAAACAATTTTTCAAGTAGTAAAAACGTGCTAAAAAATGCAATTAACGTTTTTTGAAATCCTTGTGTCTGATTTAAGTTATTAGTGGTAAAAATAAGCCGTACGAATTTTATCAATTTATCTGCAACTATTCTCAAGTTATCGTGTTCACAAAAAAGTGTAGCAGCAACACACAGTCACACACAAAATGTAAATATCTAACACAAGCTTCAGAACACTATATTAGACATGTATCAACTGACGAAAGTTAAATTAAATGAATTAAAGGTTTTTTCGAAAATGTAACTATTGCAAAGCTTTCTCTGCGAGGAAGCAAAATAAATTTAAAGAAATATTTTCTTATATTTATAATAATTTGGAATTTTAACTGTTAAAAATTTATTATACGTAGATATAAAGGATCACCCTCGTATAAACCCTTACGTAAGGACATAAACGTGCACAGTTGGGCAAGTGACATCTGTGCATGTGCACAGTTAGGCAAGTTCCATCTGTGCACGTGTACAGTTGGGAAAGTGACATCTGTGCACGTGCACAGTTGGGCAAGGGACATCTGTGCACGTGCACCGTTGGGCAAGTGACAACTGTGCACGTGCACAGTTAGGAAAGTGATATCTGTGCACGTCCAAGTCCACAGGAGCCCATATGTGCACGTCTAAATTTCGCCGTGCACAGTTGTCACTTGGACAACTGTGCACGTGCACAGATGGTACTTGGACAACTGTGCACGTCTAAATTTCAACGTGCACAGTTGTCACTTGGACAACTGTGCACGAGCACAGATGGTACTTGGACAATTGTACACGTTGAAATTTCGACGTGCACAGATGGGCTCCTGTGGTCTTGGACGTGCACAGATGGACGTGCACAGTTGTCCGCCCGGCCATCGACGTGCAGAGTTGGGCACGTGCAAAGTTGCTACGTGCAAAGTTGTCCGTCACCCCAGCGTAACAACGGTTTGAATGAGCGCCAGAGGGAAAGCGGATTGAAATACGTTAAGGGCAGAAGTAGTCTCGTGGACAGTGTTCACAGATGCACCCAAGTGCTTTTTATGTATTTTGACCCGCTGAACACGAATTTCGAGGGTGGCTTGTCTAAAAATCAACGGTTAATTAGTTATTAAAAATTTAATTGTTTAAACCGCTATAAATAGTTTATTATTAGACTTTATTATTAGCTCTAAAAATTATGAAGAGGTGCATTCATTTTGAAGAAAACATTTTTAGGTTTAAAGTTTTTTGTATTGAACTAAAAAAATTCTAAATAATAATTTATTAAAATTATTGGCATGCATTTAAAACTTAAAATTAATTTATTATTTTTCATTACTTTTGACATTATTGCCTACAAATATAGGTTCATTATTAAAAAGAGTTCTTTTGTGAGTGTAATGAATTCTCGCATAAATATCACAATTTTTGTGTACTTTCATATAAATAATGTGAAATAGACCACAATCCAGGTTTAGATTTTTAGGGAGTAATTTAAATTAAATTAATTTTAAAGTTGAAATGTAAGAAAGTAATTTCAGCAATTTATTATTTTTTTTTTTATTTTCTTTTTTATATTTAAAATTTTTTTTAAATTTATTTCCTTCATTTTAAATTACGAAAATATTATTAATTGCTGAAAACAATCACGAAAAATAAGAATCCCGAATTCCAAAATATCCTACATTTAAATTGATCGAATTGCATAATTTCTGAGTTATTAAATTGAAGCAAATTCTAAGGTTCAAATAAGGACCCCACACAAATCCACCGAGACCTTTTTTTACGTACATACAATTCTTTCGCATATATTAAAAGTAAATTCCATTGAACGTAAAACAAAGTAAAATTGGAAGTATTTGTTTTCTTTTTACTAATAATAAAAAATTAAAAAATTTAATTTATAAAATAATAAAATACAGTTTTTGCTTTGTAGACAATATTCCTTTTAAAATAAAATAATTATTTAGCTCTAAAAATTGGGAAGACGTGCATTCATTTTTTAAAACAGTTTTGAAGAATAAAGTATTTGGCAATGGGATAAAAAATTTATTAATAATAAATAATTTACTAAGATTATTTTTTTACATTTCAGCTTTAAAATTAATTTCAGGTAATTCTCCTATTTAATATTGAAATTAATATACCCTGCCTCTGTCCATCACATAAATTTTAAAATAGAAATTATGTACCCTGTTTCTTCGTTTTCCTATTGACAACATTGAAATTAAGCATTTTTCCCTGTACACAGTTTAATCAAACTTCATTTGTGATCTATTTCAGATCATTCCTATGAAAGTACATAAAAATTGTGATATTTATAAGAATTAATTACATTCGATTTATTATTTCTTTATTTATATACCGTGCCAATCTTATTCTCAATCACAGACTGAAGTATAATAAACATTAAACGAAGTTATAATTTTCAAGAATAAGAAGAAGATGAAGTAGATAAAAGTAGATTTTACAATGAAATAAAAAAATTCCTGGTCCTAAATAAAATTCTCGGGTTTATCACGGTTTTTCCTAGTTAAAAAAAATTCCCGGGTTTTCCCCAGTCTGATCGACACTGATATTATTTATTCCTATATTGATTTTTCTGTAATGCTTTAATATCCATTTTCTATTAAAAATAATTATTGATTTATATATTAGCTACAAAATAATGAAATTTCAGAATTAAAAAAGAAAAATATCATTACAAAGAATAAAATTGCCATTTTACACTCTCATGAGTGAAAAATTTAAATTTCGTGAAGAATCTTTTTATATTATAATTTATAAATAATTTTTTATTTATAAATAAAAAATTATTTATAAATTTTTATATAATTATTTTATAATAATTTATCAATTATTTTAAACAATAACGATAATAAAACAATAGACCCATTTCTGTAACAGGCTATATGTATAGTGTAAGGCTTTCTCTCCTGTAAATCATTATTTATTTATTTATTAAGTATAGATATACAAGTGATTAAAGGTTTTATGAAGTGTTTCTAAGAAATAACAAAGCTGTGATTTTCATAATTTCATATACATTCTATTTTCCTTGATAAAACATTATAAATATTGAATATTTAATTCAATGAAAATTTAAGAAAGTATTATAATGCAAAAAAGTTTAAAATCTTTTTAAAAAAAGTCTTAAAACTTTTGAAAATGGTTTAAAATATGAATATCGACTATTATAGTTTCATAGTTTTCATGCTTCTTTAAGAAAATATCATTAAAAGAAATGATGATTATTTTACTGAATTAAAAATATATATAAATTATTATCACTCTAAATTCACAATATTTAAAATCAATTAAAAAATGAAATACAAAATTTGAAAACCACTTGAGGCTTGAGAATGATATACATTATCAATCTAACCTCAATTTTTCTTATAAAATATATTCCTTATATTACAAAATTGAAAACCTGTAGTAACTTATACTATATTCCCTATAGATCCTATACTAGAAAAGATTCTATAATAATAACTGAAAAACATAATCATCATCTTTTAAAACTTTTTTAGCTTTTTTGAGGTTGTCAAACTTTGTTTGTAAACAAAAGTCGACTCTAACCTCCAAATCCTCCAATTCTCCAAATCTGAAAAAGCTGAATAATCTTGAAAATTGCCCAGTCGCCGAGAATGAGAAATTACAAGTTAAGAATCGTGCATCCTCGGCTTCAACGCCGAACCCATCTTCGTGGCTGACCCGAAGCCGCCACCGAAATCAAACGAAAGAGCAGGAAGGAGACAGTGAAATCATCCGAACCGACAAATTTTCGTTGCCGCGGAGTGTGGAATCAAGTGATGGAGTGGGGACACACCGGCACGCAGCGTTTACGTATATTGCCCCCACACGGGAGTCGTGGTGGGTGCCGCCAGCTCCCACCATCTGTGAACACTGCTCGTGGAAATAGTATCTCCAGACAGAGACTCCAGAACGTGGGATTTTTCGGCCCCCACCACGTTCCCATCTGGTAGCAATACATGCAAACGTAGCGTGTCGGTGAGACGGCTCTGTTACGCGTTGCGTCGGCCATCCTCGTGTAAAGCCGAAAGTGCACGAGCAGGAACCCGTGGCTCGGGCCGAGCTCGCTCGAGTCGGACTTCGGAGTCGCTCGACTTCACGATTCGGTTTCGTTGGCTCTTTGGCTATTAGGAGGTTTGGGTTGATTTTTGTTTTCAAAAATTCACACCTAAACGCAAGACTTCAAATACATATAATGAAGTCTTGAAATATTTCATGATTATGTCTTACAGGAATGTATATGGGATTTTAAGGTTAGGTTAATAATATCTATCACTTTCAAGTGGTTTCATTTTTTATTATTTACGTTTTATTTTTCAATCGATTTTAAATATTGCAAAGTTAGAATGATAATAAATAATTATTATTTTCAATTTATTGAATTAATCAACATTTTTACTATGTACTTACCTCTGATAATTACCTTTCTTTTCATGCTATTTTAGGCTATAATCACAATTTAGTGGATTTCAAGAGAAAAAGCAGAAAAATTATTAACTTGACCTCATATGCTTTCCTAATATACAAAAACTATATAAAACCTTCAATGTTTTAAAATATTTATCTCAACATTACAAAATTTATTTTTTACACTTTTATTTTAATTGTGAAATAATTGTAATTGGAAATTCATTGTGAATAATATTGTAAAATAAATTTAACAAAATTTATTTTATAAATAAATATCTCATGATTTTTTATGGACAAAACAATTTTAAAGGTAAGTCTTTGTAGTATTTTAATAACTAATGAACATGTTTTCAAAATATTTTTCCTTGATTCTGCCCTCATAGGTTCAAACATGGTACAAAAAACCATCGTGAAATTTCAAATGAAAACTGTACTCTGTATAAATTAATTTTGGAAATGAAAAATATTAATACCTTTTATAAATATTCTTAAATTTTATTTGAATATAATACACATTCATTTTTATTTAAAAAATGCTTGTAAATATTTAGTCATTTTTTTAATTTTACGACATTTTTGTACCATGTTTGACCTAAGGGAATAGATTTCAGGAATGAAATTATAAAAATATCTCAATTAGTTAGTGTTTGGTTGATAATTATATTTTTTGTGGAAATTTTTATTTCACATATCTGAAATATTGAAAAATTTTGTGAAATTTGGTCAAGAATCCTATATGAAAATTATATTTATATATAAGCTTAAAACGAGCAAAAAAAAAAGTTAAAAAATAAACTGTTATTCGAAATTTTTATTTTGCACACAAAAATATTGTTCACCTTAAATTATAATTTTGTTAGAATTTTTCTTTTTCCTTCATTAAAAAATTTTGTTATTTGAAAATTTATTTATTTGGTTGAAATTTCATTCTTTGAAGGTTGATTTCAACTGTTTTTAATTAAAAATTAGAATTTTTCATTGAACAAGCATTCACAACATTTTTCGTTGAAAATTCAGCTTTTTTGGTTGAAAATTCAACTGTTTAGTTCAAACTTATATTTTTTGTCTAAATTTTGATTGACATACAGAAATATTCAAAAATCTTAATTTTCTTAAGAATCTCAGGAAAATTATATTTTACCTACAACCTTAACAATAAATAACTTAAAGAATAAATAGTTATTAGAAATTTTTATTTTGTATTAAAAATTTTTTTTTGCCCTGAATTATAATTTGGTTGTAATTTTCCTTTTTTCTTGGCTAAAATCGTTTTTACTTGAAAATTTATTTATTTTGTTGAAAATTCATTTTTTTATTGTTAAATTGAACCGTTTTTTATTAAAAATAATTTTAAAAAATTGAAATAGCAATTATCACATTTTTCGTTGAGAATTAATCTTTTTTGCCTGAAAATTAACCTATTCGTTTGAAAATGTTTTTTTTTGTTCAAATTTCAATTTAAAATATCTGAAATCTTAGAAATCTATCACTTTCAAGTGGTTTCATTTTTATTATTTATGTTTTATTTTTCAATCGATTTTAAAGATTGCAAAATTTAAATGATAATAAATCATTATTATTTTTAATTCATTAAATTAATCAAAATTTTTACTGTGTACTCATCTCTGATTTTAGGCTATAATCACAATTCTTGGGATTTTAAGAGAAAAAGCCGAAAAATTATTACTTTGAACTCATATGCTTTCTTAATATATGAAAACTTTATAAGACCTTCAATGTCTTAAAATATTTATCTCAACATTACAAAATTTAGTTTTTACAATTTTATTTTAATTGTGAAATAATTGTAATTAGAACTTAACTCTGAATAATTGTAAAATAAATTTAAAAAAATTTATTTCATAAAGAAATATCTCATGATTTTTAAAGGACAAAACAATTTTAAAGGTAAGTCTTTATAGTATTTTAATAACTAACGAACATATTTTCAGAATATTTTTCCTCGATGCTGCCCGGATAGGGTCAAACAATGTACAAAAAACCGTCGTGAAATTTCAAATAAAAACTGTACTTAAGAAATAAACAGTTATTCGAAATTTTTATTTTGCATGCAAAAATATTTTTCTCCTTAAATTATAATTTTGTTGAAATTTTTCCATTTTCTTCATTAAAAAATTTTTTGATTTGTAAATTTATTCATTTGGTTCATTGAAATAGCAATTATTACATCTTTCATTGAAAATTCATCTTTTTTGGTTGAAAATTGAACTGTTTAGCTAAAACTTATATTTTTTTTTGGAATTTTGATTGACATACAGAAATATTCAAAAATCATTGAAAATTTTCTTAAGAATCTTAAGATATATTTATATTTATACCTATAACCTCAAAAATAAATAACTTAAAGAATAAATAGTTATTCCAAATTTTTATTCTGTATTAAAAATTATGTTTTGCCTTAATTTATAATTTGGTTTTAATGGTGGTGTGGAAATGAGTTTTATTAAAATGAAGATATTTTTATAATGTCATTCCTGAAATCTATTCTCTAAGGTCAAACATGGTACAAAAATGTCGTAAAATTTAAAGAATGACCAACTATTTACCATAATTTTTCAAATAAAAATCAGTGGGTATCATATTCAAATAAAATTTAGGAATATTTATAAAAAATATTAAAATTTTTCATTTTTAAAATTAATGTATGCAGAGTACAGTTTTTATTTAAAATTCTACGACGGTTTTTTTACCATGTTTGACCCTAGGGCAGAATCACGGAAAAATATTCTAAAAATATGTTCATTAGTTATTAAAATACTACAAAGAATTACCTTCAAAATTGTTTTGTCTTTTTAAAATCATGGGATATTTCTTTATAAAATAAATTACGTTGAATTTATTTTACAATTATTTACAATTAATTTCCAATTAAAATTATTTTAGAATTAAAATACAATTGTAAGAATAAATATAAATATGAGTTTTCTAAGATTATTGACAACAATTTCGAAATATTTTCTAAGATTTCAGGTATTTCAAATTAAAATTGGAACAAAAAAAAAAACATTTTAAAGGGAAGAGTTTAATTTTTAGGCAAAAAAGGTTAATTCTCAACGAAAAAACACAGGAGTCCTAACATTAGAACCAGGTTGTAACGAAAAACAAAAACTATCACACTTACAGCAACAACCGTGAAAATTCTAGATATGAATTTGAATTTTCAGATAAAAAGTTTAAAGACATTACAGCAGTAAACATAACCGAAATATGTATGTGTATTATACAAGAGGAAGAAAATGTAAATTTTTCAGAAATTATTTTGAAGCTCAAATCAAAAAGTGATTTTAAAGATAACAGTATTACGTTAAATACAGATCTGACAAATCAGGGTTTACGCCTCCACGAGCTAATCGAAATAGCCGAGGAAATAGGGATAGTACGCGGAATGACCAAAATCGTAGACCGTTTAACTGCACTGAGGCTATAATAAAGCAAACTTCTCCTAATCAATCTCAAATGGAAATTTATCAAATTACGTCCAACCAAAGTGAAGGATCTCCATTGAAGAAACCATATTATATATCTATTGTTTAAAACTCGATTGACAGGGGGCAGGATATGACCGGGAATTTTTTTATTTGGTTGCAGCGGCCACCCTGTATTTGAAGATTGGGATTTAAAGTAATTTTAAAATTGGAAATATTTTTATCGTTATTATTTTTAAGCAACATAAGTTTTATACTATCTCTTTTTAACTAAAAGTATAGAAACGTATATAAAAGTAGAAAAAATAGAATCAAAATTAATTTCAATGAATTTTAGAAGAACCACCAATACATTTCTTAAAAAATCAGTTTCGGTTAAAATTATTTAAAAAATAATAGTTATTTGACATTCGTAATTTTCTGATAAATTTGAAGAGATTATCCAGTACCCTCCAAATATTAACTCTACCATCTATAAAACTAAGTCGTTCGAAGCCATCGTTTGATACACAATGCAGAAAAAGTAAAAGAGAGCTCAAGCAAGTACTTAAGAAATAAGAGGAACAAAATTTCAATCCTGATGTTGTGTCGATTCATACGAACTGTAAAAAAGTGCATACAAAATTATTAGATTCCCAGAAGGAAGATTATAAATAGTTATAAATAGCTATAATTTCAAACCTTCGTATAAACATGATATAGACTTGAACATATGGGAACAGTACACCAGAGTCTCACTATTTGAAGGCACGATCACACGCGTTATATGAATTCCTAGAATTGCTGGTCCCAGCAGTTTCTCAGGGGGCAGGGCGAGAGACGGTTGCGACTCCGCCTCTGAAGGGTCGCATGCACTACTTACTCAGTCAAGTAGATTGCGCAATATTATGGAAACGGTTCAGGCGACCCTGACTGTTTACGTTTCGCTGTAAGCGCTATATGAACAAGGCTATTTTTAGGCAACCCCCGAGATTGTTCATCTATCGAGACTCTGGTGTACTTGAAATTTCTCTACCCAGTCCGGGATCCAAATTCTTACGAAATGCCGATTAATAATTTCCGAAATCCTTATCTTGACTCACATATACTCTTGATGAAACTATTTCAAGCTTGAAACTGTCAAAAAATGGTAAGGCCCCTGGTCCGGATGGTATTAGCTATGACTTTTTAAAAAATTTGCCCGGAAATCTGATCCTTTACTTAAACTCGTCATTTAAGAAAGGGGATGTCACTGATCCTGCTACCTACCGCCCTATTGCCTTAGTTAACTGCGTTACAAAGATCTTTACGCAGATTCTTTCCAAAAGACTAACAGCTTGGGCTGAAGACATGCAACTCCTTCCAGAGTGGCAGGCAGGTTTCAGGAGGGGGAGAGGTTGCACGGATCAGCAAAATCGCCTTAAACTGAACGGAGGCAAACTTTTTGTACTCTATGTTGATTTCAAAGCAGCCTTTTCCTCAGTTAGTCATAATATCTTATGGAACAAATTAATCTCGAAAGGTTGTGGGTCAAAATTTATTAGATTGGTAATAGATTTCTACTCTAAAGCTAATATTGCGATCAAGGGAAATAAGGGCGTCTCCGGTTCGATAGATGTAACGAAAGGAGTCATGCAGGGGGAGGTTATAAGGCCAACAATGTTTACATTGCTCTTAGCTTATGCTGACGATTTGGCTTTCTTTGCGGGTCTCCCTGGTTGGAATGCGTAAGACTCTTGAAGGATTATTAGATTGTTGTAGGATAAATGAGATCGTGGTCAGCGTAGGAAAAACAAAAATACTAATCTACAGAAAGGGAGGCCATGGCCACAACAAGCAATACCCACCTTTTATGTACGGAACCTCCGAGATTGATATTGTCAAAAGTTATATCTACCTGGGCACCCCATTCACCCAATCTGCATTTTTTGTCAGGGCGAAAGATGAAGCTGATCGTAAATCTAACCTCGCGGTAGGATCGTCGATTAGTCTGATTCACAGATTAAAACTTAACTCATGGAACCCTATTGTCCGACTCAGGTATTTAAATTTGATAGAAAAAGTTCAAACCACTTTTTATAAGAGAATCCTGCATGTCCCACAAAATACTGCTGGATATGCTATTAGTTTAGAAATAGGTGCATCCCAACTTGCAGTTAGAGTTTTTAGGTCAATACTCAATTGGATAGAGAAAATTCTCAATATGTCCGACGATCGATACCCAAAGAAATGTTATTTGAGATTAAGAGAACTGGATAGAAGCCCGCCAGGTCAGAAGTATATTTAAAAAGATTGGGATAGAGAGCGATTGGGAATTTCTTCCACTTGCCTCTCTACAAAAGAATAAATCGGCATGAATAAGAGCTTACGATAAAATATAATTTTTTTTTTATTTACAGAGAGCTCACTCGTCCTCTGCTCTAATACTTTATCCTCAATTAACCTTGCGAGACCCTCCCTAGGGATCGCGGGACCTTGTAGCTGGTGGGAGGGCTTACGGGGCTCATTAGACCACATATCTGGAATAGGTGAACCTGAGGGGCTGCATTGCGAGGTGTGGCTACTCTGGGGAACTGACGGACTCTGGTTGGTGAGACTTACACTAAGGAGCGATCCTTCCAGGGGATAATGGCAAAGCCCCCTGGAATATCGAGAGCGCGAGTTCTCATGCTCCCAAGCTGAGATGTGGTCACCGAGTCACGAGGTGAATGGCACCAGGGTCATCAAATCCTTGAACACCCCGGCCTGTCCCCCTCAGTAGAGGCGGACGGGCGGGGATTTTAAAGGAGGTGTCCTAACGGAGACCTTTGGACACCAGGTCGAATCCCATAGTACTTAGACCCGCCCCCTGCAAGCGGGGCTCTGTGGGGGGGGGGGGGGTTCTTATTTCCTTAGCTTCTCGTGGGACAAAAATGTTTCCTAAAAAAAAAACATAAACGATGATGGATCCGTTTCGCGACCCTCAGCTAACCCACTGCCAACAGTGGGAGGCTACGTAGGGGGCAACACACCAGAGGCGGTGCGAAGTAGTGATGATGGTGGAGACAATCTTGTCGAAGCCGTAGAAGTGCAGCTAACGGAACTCTCCGTAGGGAAGAGGAACCGTTACGGAGCACAAAGAAAGAGAGCCCGCAAGGCGCGTCTCGCAAACAGCAACCAAGGCTCCTCATAGGGGGCAGTGGCTGCGGAAACTTCACCCGGAGCAACACCTCAGACTTATTCCATAGGCAAGAGGAAGAAGGGCTCCGGAGAAACTCTCCCAAACAGGGAGTTGAAACGGCAGAAGGCTCTGGTAAAAGTTGTCGTTACGTTGGGTTATTCTGATAACTGTCTAACTCTCGAGGATTTGGACAGGTTAAGGGATCCATCGTTGTGAAGGCTGCAGACATCTGGTCGCGAGACTGGATTGTGGAGAAAACCCCAACGTTCAGGCTTAAAGAAGGTCTGAACTTGGAAGTCAAGGGGACGGAGTGTCTACAGAGGTACCGCAGAGCGACCGTACTGATTCCCGGCAACCCCGAGAATCCGGCGACCGTTCTGAGGCGCCTGAGCTTTCAGAACCCGTCTCTACGAACTGATTCGTGGAAGGTGTTTTCCGACAGGCAGGGATCCAGGCCGAAGGGGAGAGTCTGGATTCTAGTCGTTGGTCTTCCCGAATCCTCAATCAGAGCCCTTGCGGCTCTAGATTATCAACCCTATCTAGGGGCGAGTAAGGTTACCTTCCGGGAGACCTAGCTGGGATCCGCAAGGGACCCAGGAGCGCCCGGAGGTGCTCCGAACTAGCCTTTCAATGGCTGAGACGGAAATCTCCATTACGCATGTGCACGGTGCAGACAGGGCTCGCCCTAATCCAAGAACCCTAGTTATACAGGTAAAGGATTTGTGGCTTGTCAGGATGTGGCTCCATATATAAGGGGCCACGCGAAAAAACGCCAAGGGCATGGATAGCCGTCAAGGGTATGGATACGATCTTGGTGCCTAAATTCTGTTCTAGAGATCTCACCGTTATTGAGGTGAAACTCAGGGGCAGTAGCGGAAAAAAGCTAGAGGTATTTATTGCCCCGGCTTATTTCCCTGGCGATGCCGAGGGACCCCCGCCTCCCAGAGAGGTGGAGGCTCTAATTCGGCACTGTCAAAAGGACAAGATTCCTCTGCTGTTGGGCTGTGATGCAAACTCTCACCACACGGTGTGGCGAAGCACAAACATGAATGACAGAGGGAGATATTTAATTGAATACATAGCGGGCACAGAGCTGGAGATTCTGAATCGGAGTGATACTCCCACATTCAAAAATAAAAACAGTAGTGAAGTTCTCGCTTTGACTCTATGTTCAGGTGTACTGAGGAGCAGGGTAGTGGACTGGAGAGTCTCCGATGAGGAGTCTCTTTCGGACCACAAACATATTGTGTTTCGATGAACCCTAGGAAAACTGGTGGTTTCTAAGATCAGAAATCCCAGAAATACACTTTGGGACTCATATAAAGAGGAACTCAAAGGGAGGCTTGCGGAATTCCCCACACGCTATGGATTAGGACATCTATAAGACGGCCCAGTGTGAGAACAATACAAATATAAGAAAGCATAAGCAAGAAGATTGGAGGGGCTTCTGCGAGGAATCGAACAACATTCCAGAAACAGCGAGGCTCCAGAAGATCCTGGCGAAAAATCCGGAATCTCGACTCGGGCTCGTAAGGCTCGATAATGATGAGTTTGCCGAAGACGAAGAAGCAACGCTGAATCACCTGATGGAAGTTCATTTCCCGGGTTTTCAGAGAATCCGAACTGATCAAGAGGAGGAAGGCTGGGGCCAAGGGGTGAATAGGGCCGACTGGAATTTCGCCGCTAAGGTCGCTGATTACAAAAAGGTGAAAGGGGTCGTAGGGTCCTTCTGTCCCTTCAAATCACCAGATGCGGATGACAGTTATCCAGCGCTTTTACAAAATGGCATGGATTTAGTCGTCCCGACTCTGACGAAATTATTTAGGGCAAGTATAGCCCTTAAACACGTGCCATCGGCATGGAAGGATGACAGAGTAGCCTTCATACCCAAACCTGGGAGGGAAAGTTACACTGCTGCAAAAGATTTCCGACCAATCAGCCTAACGTCTTTTATCCTGAAGACGTTGGAGAAGCTGGTCGAGAGATACATTTGGGATGAGGTGCTCTTGGCCTCCTCGCTGCATAGAGGGCAGCATGCTTTTCAGGCAGGCTGCTCGGTAGAAACTGCGCTTCATGCTGTTGTGGCAAAATTGGAGCAGCAGTTGGAACAAAAGGGGTATGCTGTGGGCGCTTTCTTGGATATAGAGGGTGCTTTCAGCAATACTCCTCCAGAAGTCATTTGTCGAGAGGGTTTGAGATGTGGTGTGCCGGACCAGCTAGTATGCTGGATAGGAAGCATGCTACGCCGGAGAAAATTTGTAGCCAGATGGGGTGAAGGCCTAGTAAGGGGGATAGCTCCACGGGGTTGCCCACAGGGGGGTGTCATGACACCCCTCCTGTGGTGCATTGTGGTAGACGGCCTTCTTCGAAGGCTGAATAAAGAGGGGTACTATACTCAGGGATACGCGGATGACTTCGTAATCCTGGTCAGGGGGGCTCATCTGGAAACGCTTATGGGTCTTATAAGGTCGGCGCTGCGCATCGTAGAGCTCTGGTGCGATAGCTCAGGGCTCTCGGTAAATTCGGAAAAGACCAACCTGGTCATTTTCATGAGAAACTATAAAGTACCGAAAGTTGACGCTCCTGTATTCTGTGGTGGGAAGCTGACGTTTTCAGATTCAGTTGGATATTTGGGAGTAATCCTAGATAGCAAGCTGAACTGAGCAAAGCACTTGGAGACCCAATGCAGGAAATTTGTCATGACTTTTTGAATGTGCAGGAGAGCCCTTGGGTTGACGTGGGGTTCAAGGTCTAAACGGCTTGCATGGTTCTACTCTGTTGTTCTAAAACCCAGGCTCCTACATGGGGCCGTGGTCTTTTGGCCACGGGTTGGAACTTAAAACAGTGCAGGACAGGCTGCGAAGATTACAAACGCTAGAATTTAGGGGTTTGTCTGAAGCAATGAGGACTAAGTCCACAGCGGCGATAGGATGCATGCTCTGTGAGGAACCCCTACATGTTGCGATAACCGCTAGAGCGGCCACGCGATGGGCGCACTGCCGATTGTACAGACGAGGCAAGATAAAATAACTAAACGCTTCAACTTTGCCAAAGCTTTCCGCGTCTGCATCCCAAGCAGGGATCTGTGGAAAGCAAATGGTAACCCGCTTCTCCAGGGGGGAATCTGGTATACAGATGGCTCCAGGAGAGAGAGAGGGTCAGGAGCAGGAATTTATGACGGCAAGAGAGGGAAAGGTATAGGTATCACACTTGGGCGACATGCTACTGTCTTTCAAGCGGAGGTTCTGGCCGTCTTTCGCTGTGCTGAAACACTAATAAAGGAAAACGCTGCTGGCAGACAGATTACGATCTGTTCGGACAGCCAACTTGCAGAAAGAAACAAAGTGGCGCTCATATGGGTCCCTGGTCACACAGGGATCAAGGGCAACGAGAAGCCGGACCAGTTGGCAAAACGCGGCGCAGTGAGTGAATACATAGGAACGGAACCGTTACTGCGAATAGCGTCTTGCTGTGTCGGAATGGCCATTAAAAGCTGGATCTGAACAAAACACCGGGAATGCTGGGAACAAACCCAGGGTTGCCGTCAGGCGAAATCCATCCTGAGTTATACCTATAGGATGGGCAGAGTTAGGGAAATCCTGGGCTTACCCAAGAAAGATATAAGGACAGCGGTACGCACCCTAAGTGGGCACAACCACTTGAACTATCATATGCACAAAATGGGGTATAACCCCACGACAGAGTGCAGGAAATGCGGCAGGAATGACGAAACATCCCTGCATGTATTATGCCAGTGCGCGGTATTAGCTAGGCTCAGGCAACAGACCCTCGGGGCCCATTTTATGGAAACGGAGGAAATTACAACGCGATCAGTGGTCGACATACTGGGCTTCGTCAAGAGGTCTGGGGTCGACTGCTGAGAGTGAATAAGTAAGGGTATGGCACAATAGGCTTTATAGCTTGAGCGCTAGGGGAGCTCTCCATGGGCTTCCCGCCGTATTAAAACTAAACTAAACTAACCTTGCGAGAAGGACCGCAGAAATATTTAACTCTGTCAAGAACACCACTCGTTTTTATCAGAATTATAGCGCAATTAAGGTTAATAAATAAGTACATACCTAGACTTATAATCAAGAATAAAACCTGCAGTTTGAATGTTGATGGTAAATGTATCTACTATCATGAGAATAGTTTTAATACATAACCTGTGTACCACCTTTTAGTAGAATGTCAATTTTTTTAAGGTGTAAGATTTTCATGTATAAGCGAAAGTAGGGATATGTGTGAGATAAGGAATGCCTGGCTGAATATTCTAGATAACCCTGAAGATAATTTTATCAAAAAAATTATTATGTTTTTTAGTAACTTTCACGAATAAGCATTATAATTATTTATATACTTGAAGGTTTTTTGATTTGCTTTCGCTGTAAGTACGGCTTATCTCCTCTGGGGTAATGTTTACCATCAACCTTTAATTTTAGTTTTTATTTATTAGGATAACAGTTAGTTTTAGATTTGAACTGTAACCTATTTGTATAAATCAGATGATTCTCAAGCAAATAAAGCACTACTACAACTTGTTCTGCTTATTGGAAAATATTCTGCAATTCTTTTTGTTAAATTTCATTAAAAATTATTTAATTAGAAATTCGAATTAGAGAAAAATCCTCCAAATATGATTCTCTTACTTTCATAATATTTACAATCACAGCGTTTTATATTTTTACTTATTAAAAAAGAAACACCTTTTTGTACACTTTGCAGACTTTTTCTAATAGTAAGTTCATCCTGCCATTTAATCTGGAGAAAAAAATATTTAAAAAACATCCGAGTAAGTTAAAAACTATTATTATCGATTATTAGGGTACATTTTGTGATAGTATTGAAATTTCACGTTTTCCAGTTTGGAAATATTTAAAAATATCTTATTCACATTATTACTCGAAAATAAAATCAGTAAGGAGGTGCTTGGAATTTAAGTTATAGTTATTTCTGGAATGTGAAATGAGAGCCAGAACCTTCTCAATTTGTTCTCCAAAATTTTATAATTCCTTTCTTCTTTTCTGTTAAAGCTGGAACTTCGAAATTAATCGAATGTACACATTGTTAACTTAGTAGGCACTATTCTTGAATCTAATTCTCAACAATACTTTTTCGAAAAATAGAAAAATGCACCTTTTTAAAAATTATTAGGGAAATATTGACTTCTTTCAAATATTTATAATGTCAACTTATACGATCTTCAAGTTAAAGAAAGTATTTGACGAAAAAAGTAAAACCTAATTTAAAATGAAAATTGTTTATAAATTTAAAAGATGTATTTTAAAAATTTAGTTACTATTCGGAATATTCTAAGTCTAATTAATCAATTTCTACTTTTTTTCAGTCATTATACAAATAAAATGGATCGTTTAAACTGCCACGTGTGTAACCAGATTGACGATAATGAGTTAGATGGATTGGTTAATCACCTTGAGTTAAATCATGGATTAACAATAAATAGCGGATATGGACAGTCCGGATTTCGATGCGGTCGAGAAGGGTGCCAGAGGCGTTTTGCACTTCTTGATTCGATGAGAAAACATATAAAACGTCACCACCTTAATGAAAGAATATCGAAGAACCACTTCAACATACTAATGTGCCTAGAGATGCAGCACAGCACAATAATCCAGAACCCAGGAATGCCGAAACTGTTAATGAAATAAACGATGTTATGGTGGACGTTCCTCATCATGAGGAACTTCTTTGTCCTCAGCTTTATAATTTGAATCGCAATATTAATAAGGAAAACGCCAATTTGAATAACCGTTTATCTATCTTACATAAGATATATATATATATATATATATATATATATATATATATATATATTACATACGAAAAGCTCTGAAACAGGAACATTAGTGAACGACGTCATCGGTAAATTCGGAGCAATATTCTTCGACACAGTCAATTTTTGAAAATATCACATTGAAAAATCTGTTGAGCAAGCAAATATGATTGATGAGTGGTTCAAAAGTCATGGATTATTTTAAGTGCATAAGTATACTTTAAGATTAATACAGCATATACTTTAAGATTAATATAGCATCGAAGGAGTAGTGATAAAAATAGAAGGTCAAGATTGTATACTTGGTGCAAGTATCGCAGCTTTTTGTGGGAATGGCTTAGCGGTGCATGAAGTATTTGGTCTACTTGAACCATCAGCTACTCCCCTTTGCAGACTGAAAGAGTGTTTGCTGATCATCTACGGAAAGTCAGGAACACTGAACCTACGGAGCTCGCTATCCGTAATGCTGAAAACTTTCACAGGACTTTGCGGCGAATGTCCGTCAAATGCCTTAAAATATTATCACGTCACATGAAATAAAATTTTCGATATTATGCACGACACGCTTCTCAGAAGAGGACCTATGTGTTTGAAATTACCCAGCTAAACTGTTACTACCGTGAAAAGTTCCTCAGTGATCACATGTGAGGAATTGTTACTTATATGTCAGTTTCCTGCCAACGGCGATACCACGCTGAAAACACCAGGTCTCGTAAGATCACTGAAGTTAAGCATTGTTGGGTGCGGTTTGTACTTGGATGGGTGACCGTTCAGGAATACTGCGTGCTGTTGGCCCGTCGTGGGTGTAGTGGGTCCACATTGGTAGTAAATATCCACCTAGAAACACTACCCGAATCAGGTAGTGAGGCAATGAACTTTCCAGTTCGAACTGCTAATCAATGTATGTCAGTTTCCTAGCGAGTAATGGGATAATCGCGGTAGTTTACTAGGGAGGCTTTTGTGGGTGATTCTGAACCAATCTATTTAGATTATTACATTTTCGATATAGGAAAAAGAAACAATCCAAAAATTTTCATGTATTTCTAAAATTGCTAATATTTAATGCATTCTTCTTACAAACATTTTAAATAAAAATATTTCTGTCAAGAAATTTAGGTAAAATTATTTATACTCAATTAAAAGAATTCAGAAAATATTGATAAACAAACCCTGTAGATTGGAACGAATCATGAGTTTAGTGTCTCTATTTAACATTTAAAAAAAAATTAGGATCGAAAAGAAATCTATTTTATCATGAATAATTGTATGCAAAATGAGCATGAATAAGATTCACAATAAAAAAACATGCTTCCAAACTACCTCACTTTTCGGCTCATTAGAGACAAAAATAAACAAATGAAAAAAAGAGGGAGAAAAAGAGAAAAAGTCAACCAAAACCAGCCTCCTACTTTTTCCTTTCTCCGTCTTTTTTATACTACTAGGGAACCAACATGTTTCGAGGCCAATTTAGACCCCCTCGTCAGGGATTATTTATAGGAAAACTACAAGGTTTGATTATTAGATTCTTATTCTAGTTTAAAAAATTAAACATAATATATGCAATTAAAAATTACATATATACAAGTAATTGTTCTTGTGATAGGTGCTCTCGGAGGTGCGAAACTATCACTGGTTCGTAACCTTAAAGCCATACCCGCGTGCCAAAAATATGCCAAGGCACTTGCGAGATGGATGCAGAAAGCTGTCATCCTTGGGTCGCTTCGTGTCCTCAAGACACACGAGGGTTTCGCCGGCCTGTCGTTGTGATTTTGTCGTTGCCTATGACCACCCATCTCACGGCTGTGAGACGTGGCCATAGGTGTGATTTACCGCGGTGCTACTGGGGGCTATTGACATTTTGTTGGATGGCAGTTGCTCTTAGTGGGACCCTGAGGTGGTTGTTTAACTTTTTTTTTAAATTATATATATATATATATATATATATATATATATATATATAT
>CAKNYM010051393.1:262332-280192 GCA_932195095.1 Andricus curvator | reverse complement strand
AGCCTTATTATAGGCAAAACTCCCCACGCATTAGGAAGTAGCTCAGAGAGTTTCATGATTGAGGAGCAACGGACGAGCGCAGAATCCAAAGCCTCCCACTAAAACGCTCTCGCGAATAGCGGGAGTCTGAACTGGAGCGCGGCCCATAAAAATAGCCGCGCGGCCTGAAAATGGCAGCTGGGGTGTTGCGTGGCTTACGCAACAAGGCTTGGGGAGAACCTTGAGGGAAGCCAGAGAATTACATTAAGATGAGTAATTTCTTTGAAAGAAATTAAAGGATTCTTTTGGTCATCCGTTCATATCTTGATAATACCTTTTATTTCAAAAATAAATAAAAGCGTCGATACATATTGCCGACGTTTCGACACGGCTTTGTGTCTTTCTTTTATTTCTTTATTTTAATTAATTACATTCTCGGCTCTTGTCTCACACATCTCTCTGAGAAATGTGGGAAATTTTAAGTCCTTAGAAATAATATTCTAAGTCCTTAAACTTTCTCTTTAAAGGAAAAAACCTCTAAGGGCGGACAGGAATTATATTTCTCCATCCGGTCTACAAGAGGCTCCTCTTTCTGAGATTCTTTAGCGTGCCATTCAAGGCCATACCTATCTTTTCCTACGGGAACTTTCAGTGCCTAGAGCAATCTCTAAAGGGCACCATTTCTTGACTTTATTTTATACAGAGGAAAACTCTTAAAATTTAGACTGACTGAAATAGTCCAAGTTAGAATTTCAAATTTTGTTAATCCGACAAAGTCTCGGACTTTACAGTGAAATATTGTCGATTTGGTTTTACACTAGCCTAACTGAAGAACAGAGCACGGTTAACCGTTTCCCCTGGTCGACGTAGTTAGATCTTGTAAATCTTCACATGTGTATCAGAATCTTAGCTTCTTATGGGCAGGCAGGAATTCATTCCTCTACCTGGTCAAGAAAGTTGACCTTACCTTACCTTCCCTACCAGAGGTAGAAGCGCACCTGTAGTTCGAGAGCGACTCGACTCAGGTTTTCTCCTAGCGAGCGAATACAAGAGCAGCGTCCAAGTGACCCCTCTTTACCTGATTTATGTTCTTTTATTATGATAATCAGCATTATGCATTGTATGCCAAATTAGCATTTATTATTTAGGGATAATTGATATAAGCTATTACATCAAAACAAATTGATTTAAGAAACGTCCTTTGCTCTGCAGACCTCTGTTTAGAAATCCTTGGAGATTTAAAGGCGATAGCCGATATTGAAAATAAATATAATAAATTTGAAGTCAAGTCTGCATAGGAAAGTAACCTCCCAGATAACAATCGTGCGAGTCACGTTACCCTCACGGCATGCGAGGCACGCGGTGCGTGTAGGGTGCGGTGCATATGCGTCGCATTTTGTGAGAGGCACGTACGTGCGAGGCTTATGCGTCGCACAATGCAAGAGGCACGTATGTGCGAGGCATATGCCTCGCATTTTGTGATAGGCATCTATTTATTTATTCATTATTCACCGATGCACCTTTTTCAAAATAATCCTCCAAAAACATTTTTTGGGGGTGTTTTCCACGATTTAAGGGTGTTTTCACCCTTCAATTCGGGTCAAAATTATTTTTTATTAACTTCTTATGCCTTAAGGAATATGCATGCCAAATATTACTCATTTATTATTTTTTGTTTTAAAATTTATAAATGTTAAAAATTTTTGGTCCACCATTTTGAATTTTTTTACCTCAAATTCATAATCCGCAACCCCAATATATACATACAGGGTGTCCAAAAAGTCCCGGGACGGCTGAATATTTCCTCAAGTAAGATATTCTACAGGGCGGTCAAGGTCATTTTTGAAGGAACTTTCAACAAGGAATTCAATGGTGACCTTTATTTTGATCTTGACCATGACCTTCACGGTCATTTCAAGGTCAAATTGATTTTTTTATATGGGAACCTCTATTTTTGACCCCGGGAACTGAGAGAGCGGAAAATTTTACGTCCAGATATGACCTTGAGTAATCCGAAGTTTGACCTGGGAAGGTCCTGGCAAGGTCAAACAACGTACAGCAGGATGACTCGACCAGAATGCATTTTTGAAGAAAATGTCCTGGTGAAGGTTCTGGTCATAGACAAGGTCAAAGTCACCAATCGATCGGGAGTATAAAATGCTACAACTCTTGCGTTGAACATTTTCTTCATAAATGCAAATGATGATCCTACTGATATAGAAATATAAATGGCCATAAAGAAGTTAAAAAATAACAAAGCCGCGGGCATCGACGACCTACCGTCAGAACTGATAAAAAATGGAGGCCCTTGCCTCACAAGGTAAATTTGTAAATTAATACGCGCAGTTTGGAAACAGAACGCATGCCGGAGGAATTGAGTACCTCTATTATTATTCCTATCTTTAAAAAAGGCGATAAAACGATTTGTAACAATTATCGGGGAATTTCACTTGTGCCTTCATGTTATAAGATTCTGTCCAATATAATCTTAAGTAGACTAACTCCTTTTGCCGAGGAAATCATTGGGGATTACCAGTGTGGATTCCACCGAAACCGATCTACAAGCGATCAAATGTTTACAATTAGACAACTGTTAGAAAAGAAATGGCAATTCAATGAAGTAGTGCATGAGCTATTTGTCGATTTCAAAAAAGCTTACGACTCTATTATACGCGAACGAATGTACTGGTTCCTAGAGTTCTTGGGTGTACCAAGAAAATTAGTTAGACTTATTGAAATTTGCTTAAGCGGCAGTAGGGTTAGAATACGTGCAAACGGAAGTTTATCGGAAGAGTTTTCGATCCACGATGGCCTGAAACAGGGCGATGCACTTTCGTGCATCCTTTTCAACTTAGTTTTAGAATACGTGGTCAGACAAGTACAAGTGAATCCGACCGGTGCTACCCTCAGTGGGATAATACAAATTCTTGGGTATGCGGATGATCTCGACTTACTAGGGGATGATAAAGAAACCGTAGCTAGAAACGCAGAGATCTTGATCACAAAAGCCAAAGATATTGGTTTGGAAGTTAGCGAATCAAAGACAAAATATATGACCGTCGTCAGATCCGAACAAAGTAATGTAGGCGGGGATCTTATGGCCGGAAATATGAAATTCGAAAGGGTTAACGAGTTTAAATACCTCGGGTCTATTATAACTAGCAAAAATAATATTAAAACGGAAATCAACGCACGGCTGCACGCTGGCAATGGGTGCTACTATGCAGCAAACACACTACTAAAATCGCGATTGCTATCTAGAAACTTCAAAGTAAGAATTTACAAAACAATAATAATGCCGGTCGTTATGTACGGGTGTGAAACGTGGGCGCTGACGAAAGGAGAGGAGAATAGGTTTAGAGTTTTGGAAAATAAAGTACTTAGAAAAATCTATGGTCCAAAGAGGGAGGAAGAGACTGGTGAATGGAGGAAACTGCATAATGATGAGCTGCACGCTCTCTACGGGTCAGCAAATATTAATAGAGTAATGAAAGCGCGTAAATTAAGATGGGCGGGGCATGTAGCAAAAATGGGCAATGAAAGAACAGTGGCGCAAGTTTTAAGAGGGAAACCGATTGGTAAGAGACCTCTAGGCAGACCGAGAATCAGATGGGAGAAAAATGTAAGGGATGATGTAAAAGAACTAGGACATGATTACTTAAACTGGATGGAGGATGCACAGGATAGAGATGCGTGGCGGTTTCGGGTAGATGAGGCGATGAACTTTCGAGTTCGAATCGCTAATCGATAATAATAATAATAATAATAATAATAGGCTTCTTGTCCGGGGCCATTGCCTGGTCGTCGCCTTGGTTCGGTCCTATTGCCACTCCCAACTGAACCATGGCCTCCATCCGAGAGAGGCCTATTGTGGGTGCACTGCGCGATACTGGTGTCGTAACCGCATAATTCATTGCATTGGAGAGTTAGCCCAAAGCAACGTGGCTGACTGCAAGAGGCGGAGCTCTCGGGCGATGGGGTCGCCACATCCCTACGCCTACTTATTTATTTATACGCTTATTTACCGCGAGCGCATAATGAATATACCTGTAGGCGATACCAACTGCCGAGCGTGCAAGCAAGAGCCAGAAACACTTGGACATGTTCTCAGTGGATGCTCAAAATATGCACGATACGGGTACATAGAGAGACACAATGCGGCTCTAAAAGTGTTATATTACCATCTGAGGCACTTCTATGGTGTTGATCTATTGCCCGTCTTGCCATACGCCCAGGGGGAACTCGAGTCCATTGTGGAGAATGATCAGTGTAAGATCTACTGGAATTTCTCATTCTCGACCACTCAACGTATCAGTGCTACGAAGCCTGATATTGTCCTCCAAGATCTGAAGAACAAGATCATTTACGTGATTGAATTCTCGGCACCAGCCGATGGTATTATCACGGCAAAGGAGGAAGAAAAACGTGCGAAATATTAAGCACTTCTTTTCGAGCTGAGCAGGCTCTACCAAGGCTTCAAAGTCCATCTTGTAGTTCTCATAATCGGCTGTCTTGGAGGTATGAAAGCTTCATTTATTAGCCAACTCAACAAGATTCCGGCTTGCCAGCGTCAGGCTCATTCCATCGCGAACCGGATGCAAAAGGCTGTTCTTCTGGGATCACTTCATCTGGTCCGTCAACACTGTTCCTCATAACATTCTACAAAGATTGGTAGCTCTAAAAAAGTATCCAGAGGTGAAACTTCATCTCCAACTGTCCCGTCTGCCGCGTAAGATCATCCGCGGCTAGAGACCTGACTCCAAGGAACAGTGTTGCCCGATGTTTTCTCGCGTAAATTTCCCGCTCCTGCTTACCTTCTGGGACAGAAGGAGCAGAAGCGGATGACGTACACGTTCCAGTTGCGTCGGGATTGGTTGCTTTTAAAGAACCATGATCGTAGCTTCCGGAGCCTACAACTTCTCAGATATAAAATAATAGGCTTCAATAAAAACAACTAAATTTGTTATAATAAATGTGAAGGCGGCTTTTCGGGTTTTAATCGTGTGCAAAACTACGAATCTGACCAACGTTTCGTGAACATTGCAGTTGACTTTTTCAGGGCTGACCTGAAACTGAAGTTTCAGGTTATGTTGTTCTTATATATATTCTCTACGATGTCTGCGATTGGCCAGAGCGCCCCATCGTGGGGACTGGTCGAACTTAATTGGCCAATCATGTATTTTTTTTAAACCCGGGAAAACGGGAAGCCAAGTCGGATTGGTGTTATATCCATTGTCCCTATTGATGTTATTAGGGTGTTTAAAGATTTCGATTGCTTCTCTGTGTTTTCTTGGAAAATTATTGTACGTTTTTGCGATGACGGTTGTTTTGTCAAATAAAATTCTATGTCCTGTTTCGATCTGATGCTCAGCTAGTGCTGATTGCGTGAAATGTTTTAGCCTGACTTTACTCTCATGATACTTTACACGTTGGCTCACCGCTCTCCCAGTTTCTCCAATATAGACTTTGCCACAAGAACAAGGGATTTTATATATTCCCGTATCACTGAGAGGTGCCTTTTCATCTCTAGGGTTGTTCAGAGGTTGTTCTATTTTCGCAGGTGGTTTAAATATGGTTTGGATGTTGTGTTGGTTGAGAATTCTTCCTATATGTTCTCTGATATATTTAATGTGGGGTAGAATGGTGGTCGTTTTTCTCTCCCTTTCTTTAGTAGGTTGTGTTGACTTGTTTTTTTGAGCGTATTTTCTCATTGCTTTATCAATTTGTTTGTGCAATCGTTTTGTATTAGGATTTGTTTAAGATTTTGTAATTCCTTTTGTAAGTTATCTTTATGTGGGTGGGTTTTCTGTAAACTTCATGTCCTAATGTGTTATCAGATCTTTTAATTTTGAAGGAGAATGAAGGAGAATGAAGGAGTGGGCACTATGCACAAACGCACTAAAAGACATGTCGAAGATGTCAAAATCTATCGTAGCGGAGTTCAGCAAATTAACATTTCTACATAGTCTGTAGATTGGCGAATTATATACAGTAGAGTTTGAAGTAGCTGGTAGATCAAATAATTTAGATTCTCTAGCATTTTCACGAGGAACATTAAAAGGAATGGTTGAAATTAAATCAGGACAATGAATCATCCCCCTAACAACTTTAAAAGCGAAGGCTAAAGAAAGCATGAGATGTCGTTCCTGTATGGTTAAAAAATCAAATCGTTTGCACAATTTCGCATAGTCGCACCCTCTTGGAGGATAAATCCCATCTTTTTATAAGCTAAGATGGGATTAGTAGGTATTAATTTAGATATTGTTTCGCTGTCAAATTTGGAGTCTTTTATAAGGGTTTTTGTTTTGCTGACTATTGTTTTCGTGGGGTCATTTTTAAGTTTTTTATATGTATCGTCAGTTAGAAGGTCCATGAATTTGTTGTTATAGTCTTCTTTATTCATTATTACTATTGTGTTGTCTTTGCTTGCGGGTAATATTATGATGTCTTTATTCTGATTGAGTTAATAATCCAATCTCCAATCTCTTTCAATAACCATTTCTACGAACAAATCTCAGGAGCAGCAATGGGATTTTCAATCTCACCAGTAATAGCCAACATCTTTATGGAAAATCTAGAAACTAAAATCTTTAACCAATTCAAGCTTGAACCGAAATTTTTTTGCCGTTACGTTGACGACACTTTTGTCATCTGGAGACATGGACTAGATGAACTACATAAGTTCTTCGATTTCATCAATCAATTACACCCTAATATCCAGTTCACCATGGAAATTGAACAAAACGGAAAATTACATTTCTTCGACGTACTGGTTTACAAAAGATCTGATAACACATTAGGACACGAATTTTAGAGAAAACCCACACATACAAACACATACCTGCATGCCTCCTCCCACCACCACCCATCACAAAAGCAATCGGTCATCAACTCCCTTGTATACAGAGCTGTCTCCATAACAGATAAAGATAACTTACAAAAGGAATTACAAAATGTTAAACAAATCCTTATACAATACGATAACACAAACAAAAAAATTGATAAAGCAATAAGTAAATACACTAAAAAAACAAGTCAATACAACCCACTAAAGAAAGAGAGAGAGAAACGACCACCATCCTACCCTACATTCAAGGTATCACAGAGCAAACTGGAAGAATTCTCAACAAACACAACATCCAAACCATATTTAAACCACCTGCGAAAATAGGACAACTTCTAAACAACCCTGAATATAAAAAAGCCACCTCTCAGTGATCCGGGAATATATAAAATACCTTGTTTTTGTGGCAAAGTCTATATTGGAGAAACCGGGAGTGCGATGAGCCAACGTGTAAAGGAACATGAGAGTGAAGTCAGGCTAAAACATTTCACGCAGTCAGCACTAGCTGAGCATCATATCGAAACACAACATAGCATTTTATTTGACAAAACAACCGTAATCGCAAAAACGTACAATATATTTTCAAGACAACACAGAGTAGCAATCGAAATCTTGAAACACCCTAATAACATCAATAGGGACAATGGATATAATACCTATCCGATTTGGCTTTCCGTCCTCCCGGGTTTTTAAAAAAAGTCTTGATTGGCCAATCAAGTTCGACCAGTCCCCACCATGGGGCGCTCTGGCCAATCACAGGCATCGTACAGAATAAGAACAACATAATCTGAAACTTCAGTTTAAGGTCAACCCTGAAGAAGTGAACTGCAGTGTTCACGAAACGTTGACAAGATTCGTAGTTTTGCACAGGTTTAAAACCCGAAAAACCTTCTTTACATTTATTATAACAAATTTAGTTGTTTTTGTTGAAGCCTATTACGCTGTGGGGGAAAACATTTTCTCGCAAATTTTGTTTTAATTCTGCTATCGAAATTTTTACAATAACAAATTTAGTCGTTTTTATTGATGCCTATAACACTGTGGGAAAAAAAAATTTTCTTGAAATTTTTTTTTTTTTAATTTCCCTATCAAAATGTTTATAGTAACAAATGTAGTTATTTTTATTGAACCCTTTAACGTGGTGGGGGAAAAAAAAGGTTCGAAAATTTTTTTTTCAAAATTTTGCAATCGAAATTTTTAAAATAACAAATTTAGTTATTTTTATTGAGGAAAAGAGCGACAACGAAGTCGCTCTTTTCCTCGAACTTTGTTGCGTTTGTCTCTACCCCGGAGCCAAACTTGTCTTTTTCTTGCTCCAACCATTTCGATAATATTATTATTCCTATCTATTCAGGAAGGGTTCTCATACAGTATGCTTCAATGAAAAAAAACTAAATTTGTTATTGTAAAAATTTCGATAGCAAAATTTTGAAAAAAAATGTCATGAAAATTTTGTTTTCCTGAGAGCGTTATAGGTTTCAATAAGAACAACTAAATTTGTTATTGTAAAAATTTCGATAGAAAAATTTTGAAAAAAATGTTCAAAATTTTTTTCCCCCTACCACGTTACAGGCTTCAATGAAAACAACTAAATTTGTTACTGTTAAAATTTCGATAAGAAAATTTTGGGAAAAAAATTTTCGAGAAAATTTTTTCTTTCACCGCGTGAAAATCATAAACAGCACCTAAAACACATACGTGAGATTTTGAAAAAAATTAGAAGAAAATAATTTGACCCTAAATCTAGAAAAATCTCACTTTTCAAGAAGGAAACAAAATTTCTTGGATTCATTCCGACAACGGATGGAGTAAAACCGGATCCAGAGAAAATAAGCTACATTGATGACTTCCCATCACCGAATTTTTTTTTTCTCGAAATTCAGCGATGAACATGCCGCAGAAACTGTTCCTTTATTGAAGCTGATAAGAAACGGAATACCTTAGAAATGAAACGAGGAAGCGCAACAAAGTTTCGGGAGGATAACAAATTTATTCAGTACTTCGATCATGTTATACTTTCCAGATCCAAAGAAGGGATATCACTTAGAGACGGATGCAAGCAATTATGCTCTCGGCGCAGTACTCTACCAGTTGAATTATAAATCTGAAAAAGAAATTATCACTTTGGCCAGTAGAACTCTGAAAGGTAGAACTCTGAAAGGAAAAAGTAACTTTATTAAAAACATGCAAATTCGTGAATGCCCGCCTAACAAGATGGATTCTGGCGATTCAAGATTATAAGATAAAAGTAGAACACTTACCTGGCAAACAGAACGTGATGGCCGATCTACTGAGTCGCTTGCACGACGAAGAAAGCTATCGACGAAATCGCGGGACAACCAGAGTCGCGATCAACGCTTTGACTTATGAATGGAGCCGGGACATCGAAGGAAAAATACGAAACATCCCTCAGCAGCAAAGAGAAGATAAAAGAGCCCTCAGCCTCAGACAAGAAATCAAACGAAAACAGAACAATGTAAAAAGATTCAAGCTCATAAATGACGTTCTTTATCACGTAAATGGGAACGAATATCGCATTTATGTGTCTGTAGAATCCGGTAAAGTCTTAATAAAAGAATGTCACGTGTCCTACGGACATCTTGGCACGGAAAAAACTTACCGACTACTCCGAGAATCTTTTTACAGCCCGCGATTAGCTAAATCAACGCGAAATGTCTTAGCCGTTTGCGATTCGTGCCAAAGACACAAATTGTCAACGCAAGCTTCACAAGCGCTACAAGATCCCATGCTATCACATGTACCACTGGAACTCATTTCAATAGATTTTTTTGGGCCTCTTACAAAAATAAAATATGGATATGAGTACCTCCTGGTCATGATTGATACTTTTTCGAAATACACTAAGTTATATCCGTTAAAGAAAGCTACACGTCAAGCAGCGATTCAAAAAATAGACGAATTCATGGAAAATATCGGTGCACCACGCAAGGTACTATCGGATAGAGGAACGCAGTTCACAAGCAAGAAATGTCGGCGAGCGTTAGAAAAAAAAGGCTCGCTAGGCTTTTTCGCATGCTCCTCCCACCGGACAAGCACAACTCGTGGTTCGCTCAGCTTGACAACGTAGAGACAATCCTTAATGAGTCGCACCACGATACGACCGAAGTGACCTCCTATGAGGCGCTATGGGGACGCAAGCCCAAAATATGGTGAATGGATTTCTTACCACCCGTGCCGCCACACCCTCAAACCAACTGAGAAGACCAATTAGTGGCCATATGGGACTGAATTAAAAGGAAAAGCGAGAAGAAGCTCGCTCGCCTGAATAAAAACAAAAAGGGCGTTAAGTATGCCATAGGAGAACGAGTATTGGCTAAAACCTGTAATGTGTCAAATACATTAACAGGTGCAATGGCGAAGTTCCTCTCGTTGTATGAAGGGCCGTACAAAATTCAGAAGAAAATGGCCAACAACGTCTACATCTTGTGGAACGAAGAGCAGGATAAAGAGAGAGGGCAATACCATGCCAATGATTTGCGAAGGTACTGGCAGGAAAATGTCGAAGGAGGGGATGACGAAGTTGTCGAAAATCTATTACCTGAAGGCCCAGAGGAAAAGCAGAAAACCTAGGGTAGGTCAGTACAAATCGAAATTCCAACTATGCCGGACGCAGAGACGCAGCACGAGATCGTTGACATGAACTGTTACGTCGCCATCCAGTGTAATCTGGAGACGGGAGAGAGAGAGATGTCATCGTGACGGAAATTACTCTACATTCTGAGATAATCGCAAGGCCAAGATTCATCACCACGACGAGGAGAAGAGCCGAGAGTGTCGCCAATACGACGGTCTCGGAGGTAAACGCCGCGAGATTCGCGAAAAGCATCAGGAAAAAGGGAGATGGCACCCGTGAAGCAGCCACGCAAAGAGATCCTACGCCACCCCCTTCCCCACTAAAGGGAGATGCAGAATCGACTTCCGGAAAGGCACCAGAAAATCATGAACTGGACTTAGAGATCTTACGAGAAGTGAGAATAAACTCGCTCAGCCTCGCTGAACCTAACACCCAAGAAAACATAGCGAGAGAAGTTCCAGCAGAGATTCGCCGAACGGAAGGCAGTGAAGAAGAAAAACAATGAAAAGCAACTACCAACGAAAGAGTAGCTACGAAACCACGCCGAGGCATCTACATGGCAAGAAAGAGTCAACACAAGCGCAGGTATCGAGCCCAAAGAAAATAAACCGCCGAGCATAAATCTCGCAGAAAATCCAGCGGGAACCTCGACGAAGATAGACACCCTACCTGATCAAAAGAAGGAACAGATTTTAATTCTTCGAAATAAAATTTATGCAGAGAGAAAAGGATGGCCGGTTCGGGAAATGACCAAGAAACCGGGAACCTCCCAATCGGGGGAAACACTTAACAGTTGGAGACAATATAAAGAGTGGTCGCCTTCGCAAGTGTGGCCCATAGCACCTGGATGGACCAAGAAATACGAAGACCCATTAACCAATCCTCACCGAAATAACCAATACCAAAACGATGGGTTAAAATTCTCGGCGAAGAAAGGAAAAATGGAGGGAGAAGCGCCGTAAGCATATATATATATATATATATATATATTTTTTTTAATGTGTGCTATGTACTTTCTTCTTTTATATATTTTTGTTCTTTTATTGTGTCAGCGTGTATCATACTTATGTCATTGTTTTGTAAATATTCTTTCATTTTTTATTTTCCTATTGTCTTGGGCCGAAAATTCAAAGAGGGGCAGTTGTAAACTCCTCACGCATTAGGAAGTAGCTCAGAGAGTTGCATCATTAAGCAGCAACAGAGGAGCGCAGAATCCAAAGCCTCCCACTAAAACGCTTTCGCGACTAGTGGGAGTCTGAATTGGAGCACGGCCCATAAAACTAGCCGCGCGGCCTGAAAGCGGCAGTTGGGGTGTTGCGTGGCTTACGCAACAAAGCTTGGGGAGAAACTTGAGGGAAGCCAGAGAATTACATTCTCTGCTCTTGTCTCACACATCTCTCTGAGAAATCTAGGAAATTTTAAGTCCTTAGAAATAATATTATAAGTCCTTAAACTTTCTTTTTAAAGGAAAGAACCTCTAAGGGCGGACAGAAATTATATTTCTCCATCCGGTCTACAAGAGGCCCCTCTTTCTGAGATTCTTGAGTCTGCCATCCAAGGCCATAACTATCTTTTCCTACGAAAACTTTCAGTGCCTAGAGCAATCTTTAAAGGGCAAAATTTCTTGACTTTATTTTATACAGAGAAAAACTCTGAAAATTTAGACTGACTGTAGTAGTCCAAGTTACAATTTTAAATTGTGTTAATCCGACAAAGTCTCGGACTTTAAAGTGAAATATTGTCGATTTGGTTTTACACTAGCCTAACTGAAGAAGATAGCACGGTTAACCGTGTCCCCTGGTCGACGTAGTTAGATCTTGTAAATCTTCACTTGTGTATTGGAATCATAGCTTCTCATGGGCAGGCAGGAATTCGTTCCTCTACCTGGTCAAGAAGGCTCGTGTGTCTTCAGGACACAAAGCGACCCAATGATGACAGTTTTCTGCATCCATTTCGCAAGTGCCTTGGCATATTTTTGGCACGCGGGTATGGCTTTAAGGTTACGAACCAGTGATAGTTTCGCACCTCCGAGAGAGCACCTATCACAAGGACAATTACTTGTACCGAATATTTTGGGTACAGTCGTTGCAGCTCTCTTTTAAGGTCTTGATAACTCTCCTGCTTTTCTTTCTCCTTGGTAGTGATGTTGTATTCGGACGGAGCCGTGAGTTCGATCAAGAATATACTTCGTTTCTCGAAGTCTTGGAGAACGATGTCAGGCCTCGAGTGTGCAACGGAGACTGCTGGCCGAAAATCTTAGTTCCATAAAATTTGGCACTTCTCGTTTTGGACAATTGACTCTATCTCCCTTGGAGCGTTCGGCAGGGCAGGGTCGCGACCAACACCGTAAGAGCGACAAAGATGGTAATAAAGCACTCTTAGGGCCGCACTATGTCTATAGATATATGTCGTTCCTGCGTGGGTCGGACACCCTGATAGTATGTGTTCTAGGTACTCAGCGTGTGCATGACACGCTCTTCAACTATCACTGGGAACTTCTTGACATAAAATGCGGTTACGGTATGTTAAGCTGGAAATGACACCTTCCTGGCATGCGAAAATAAAACCCTCTGTACCTGAATTAAGCCCTGATGATTTGAGGAAAGCAAAAGTTTGCTCCTTCGACAAGGACTGTTTTTCTACATTTCTGTGAAAGTTTCCGTGCATTTTCTTGTCGAGTAGCTCTTGGTGAAAATTTTCAACCTCTGCTTTCTTCACTTTGGTTTTTAGAAGTGAAGCATCTAGATGAAGTAATGCACTCTCCTCACTTCTGATGTTAAAATTGAGGCCAAGGGTCTCGGCCGCTTGCTCCGCGGCTTTGTAAAGGAACGCTCCTTCACCAATCATCTCGTGGTTCCTGACCATCTTTAGGAGAGAATCTCTGCCATTCGCAACGATGTAAGCTGTACTTAGAACAATCCGGTTATGAAGACATTGGAGATTTAGAAGTGTTCGTCCGCCTTGACGGCGTGAAATATATAATCGCGGAACTGATGAATTGATATGCAAGCTTTTATGCATATGCATGATCTTACGTGTAATAACATCAAGGGCCTTAAGCTTCTTCTTCGTCCATTGAACTACCCCAAACGAGTAGAGTAGAACCGGGATGGCAAGTATGTTAGTCGCAGATACCTTGTTCAACGCCGACAGATTGAAAGAACAAATCTGTCGAAGAAGATGCTTGTATCTGCTTCGGAGAGATTCCTTTGCTGATGTTACGTTCTGAATGCGGTTTTGAGGCACGCCCTGGTATATATAGGTCTCTCCGGTATTAAGATGTCTGATAACACTTATATCTACTAGCTCAGGGTCCTTGGGAACGCCAGTAATCTTTCCTTTCTTCAGATGAATTTTGGCACACTTGTCCAAGCCAAAGTCCATCCCAATCTCTCCTGTGTAGTTCTTGACAATATGTATAGCAGTTTGAAGTTTGCTTTTACCAGAGGCATAGATCTTCAGGTCATCCATATAAAATACATGAGTGACCTTATGCTCGCGCTGATTAGTGTCGCCACAGAGGTATCCAGGAGAATTTCGTAGTGCGAGAGATAGAGGCAGAAGTGTGATGCAAAAAAGCAAAGGGCTCATGGTATCACCTTGAAAGAATAAACAATAAATAAAGAATAAATAAAAAAAAGAATAAAATTAAAAAATATATATATATGTATATTAGAAAAAGTATTTGGAAATTTTTCAAATTTTGTTCCATGAAAAGGCGGACTAATAATTTTTATTATTTTCTTCATATGATACAATTTGTAATATTCCAATTTTGATAAATAAAAAATATCTAGGATCTAATTAGATCGTTATTATGGAATTATTTATTATCTACAGGATGAACGCACACATGCGTCACAGACAGGATCTCATACGCAGTCATACGTGAAGTACGTCGTGATGGCGATATGAGACCCATCACAGCTTTGCGACAGGTGATGGCGGCATGCGTGCGTTATGACTAGCACAGCGTGCCTCGCAGGCATGCGAGTACTGTGCGTCGCACGATTGTTATCTGTGTTACTTACGAAACAATGGTTTATAGATTGATTGTGTCTATTGGCTCAAGGTTGCACCGGTTCGACTGAACCAGGTTTTGTCAATTTGAGAGTAGCTTAGAATACAGCAATGCTTTTCTGTTAACGGGTCTGGTAGATAGCGGACTATAATCAATATCATTTCTTTCCAGATACCATCGCTGTCATGTATGGGTATGCCAATTTACTGCCCAAAATCGTAGTAACTTTTTTTCTCTTTCTTTTATTTATTTATTTTGTTTCTTTTCTTTTCCTTTTGTTTAACTTCGGAAACACTCAGACATGAAATTCAATCCAAGAAAGATTAATTTGACTACACTTCAGAGGGTAATCAGTCTCAAGATGTGACTTGGAGGTAGGATTGCTGACGCTTGCTGGTCAGTCTGGGAGGGGGTGCTGTAATGTGGTGGCTTGCCACTCATTATGGATCCTCCCCAGACTCAAATATTAGCGTATAAATACTCAAACCGCGACATATTTCATGACCAATGCGAACTAAAAAACTGATTATTTAAGACTGGATCTAAAATTGTGGTATGATGTATGAGTGTGGGTAAATTTAGTTTATTCGTTTGGAACAGTTTATTTCGTTTGGAGTATAACTCCATAGGTAAATGTAAATAGTAAATTTAGGTTAGGGTTAGGTAATGCTTACATTAAATAGGAAACAGACACCGTGCAGCACTATTGCCACCATCCATGCACTCAAAGTTCACGGGTCCACCTTGAGAAACACACGCTGACCCGAACTTTAACCCATGTCATCCGGGGTTAATTAATAACAACGCCAAAAAGTGCCAATTTAACATCAGATCCGGCACCGGGTACAACAAACGGGCGACCATCTTTGTCACTAGCATGTCACCAGCGGTGCCTAGTGTACGGCCACCAGGCGATGGCTAGTAAACTACCTACTTTGCCGACCAATGCTGGACTTCGAGCTTATGAGGGCAGCACTTGCTGGAGCGAGTCAGCGAGCAAGTGAAGACGAGCGGGAAGCGGTCAAGCGACGCAACACCTCAGTTCGCATTGGCCATTCGCACTGAAAGGGAGTAAAGGAGATTTGAAGTGCCATTTTCCAACTTTAGTTTTTGGACCAGTCCATTTGAGAGCCAGGCTTGGCATTTTCCACTTGAAGGAAGAACTTCGGGTTTCATTCAAATCAAGGTAGCCGTTCTGTGATCCTTTTTCTGTCTTCTTTAGTCAATAAAATAGTCGAATAAATAGTCAATATCTATTCAAACAAATAATTATGCAAATAGTAAAGAAATAATATAAATTTCTAACCGGATACCCTCCTGTTCACAGGGATGGGGACCGGAATCGCGCATTTAACCTTGTTTATAATTCTGATAATTACGATGACAGTAGTAGCCATCGTGGGATATTATTGTGGTTCTAACAGATCAAACATAACCACCATATCCTTACTGAAAGTAGGAGATTGCGAATCAACTCAACCCAAGGTAGATACATCTGATACCTATATTCATTTATTACAATTTATAGGTACCACCACAAAACACAAGTATTACAATGTAAAATCGAAATCAAACGAACAATTCATTATTGTGGAGCGTACTCCTATATTTCAGCAGTAGCAAACAGTGAAGCAGAATTCCTAAAAGAAATTTCACACGAAACATGTAATTCAATTCTTGCTACAGGTGCATAGGAGGCGGGCGAAAATTTAATTATTTCTAATATACCTATGAATCAAACAACTACTCGTGGCGTAACCTTTACAAGACAAACCGAAACTAACGGATATTGTTACGGAGCTCAGTATTCAGACCCTTTTGGTACATGGTATACGTTACTGGTACCAGGTACCATTAAAATCAGATTATTTAGTGGAGAAGGAACCATTGATCTTAAAGCGAATAGAATACGTTTGGAATCCGGTTTAACTTGCGCATCATCACAAACTTCATGCAATGATGAACAAGGCGGATATACCTTTTGGGATCCTTTACCAAAGGGCATTTGCCACTTCAATGAATACTAAATGTTGTACAAAGGTCCAGCTACTAAGATACAGGACAATAGTACAAATGAAACACTATTTTCACTAACTTCATAAGACATCACTTTTATTTTAGCTCAAAAGGGAGACTTTGGAATTTGTCAATATACGCTAGTGATAACAGAACACCCTAAACTATTCATATTAGAGACAAAACCCGGAAAAGCATTTCTCACAATAATAACCCGACAACTCTAAATATGGACATGTTTACATACGTAAATTTTGAATTCATTTATGTAGAAAGGCATATTAGAACCGAGGTAAAACGACTTTACAGTGATCTTTTATATCACCGTTGTAATCTAAAAAGAGAAGTATTCACAAATGCCCTGGCCTTAGCCACTTAAGCACCAGATGAATTTGCTTTTAATCTCATGAAAGGCCCAGGCTACATATCAGTGAATGCAGGTGAAGTAGTTCATATTGTAAAATGCGTACCCGGAGAATTAATTCATAGAAAAGTAAGTGAATGTTATTTAGAACTGTGAATACTAAAAGGCAACGAATCCTTATTTCTCAGTTCCCGAACACATATGTTAACTACTACTGGCACTGAAACAAGATGCAATCCATTTGTACCTTCCATGTATCAGATAGCAGAACATTTGTATCAGATCTCACCAAACCCAATGGAATCTAGAAACTCAGAGATAACGCAACCACTAAAGGAACGGACTTGGAAATATAATAATCCCGCTTCTCTAGCAACTAGCGGAATCTATTCCCAATCTGATTTAGATAAATTACGCGATCATATTATGTTCCCTGCTGAAAAACCTATGGTACTTAACCCTCCGCCGTCCTCGTGGGTCGTTCGTGACCCAGCCTTTTTTTCGAGGTCGACTCAAAAAACGATTGAACGATAAAATAGACGACCGGAATAATAATTTAGAATTTTCAAATTATTTTTTTATCGCAAACTGTATTGATGGAGGAGGGGTGAACATAAATGACCCACAATGACCGCGGATTTTTTAAAAATATCGAGGACGGCGGAGGGTTAACACTTTAGCACGAGGAGTCATGGGGCAATGTACCGTGAGCCTGGGGTGAATTCTGGTCGGTATTTACCAATTTCGGAACGGCAAGTGCTAGTTTGGTTGAAGTTGTAATTATTATGAGAGGAATAAAGTTTATCGCGGATACATTTATCCACGGATATGCACTTCATGGTATTTTTGGTTGGTCCTTTCACCTATTTGGAGTTACGCTTGAGCGTAACCATAAAGTAACCCCAAAGTAATCTTAAAGTAATCTCGAATTATAACGAATCAAAGAAACAAAATAAATATCTAAATTGTTGCAATTATAATTGTACGTTAAAACTTACGTTAGAAGGTAATGCCGTAATTGCAATAAATTTATTTTTCAGC
>CAKNYM010051393.1:220127-252332 GCA_932195095.1 Andricus curvator | reverse complement strand
GTGTCTCAAACGGTGACTCTGGGATACCGGGCGACCTCTCAGAGTATCAGCCTTATCCTTGCACGCGGGGCTCTACAAGGATGGACTAACCCTTTCCCTAGCTGCTCGTGGGAACAACAATGACAACACCAAACATAGTTGTAGGAAGTGCGGTTCAAAATAATCGAACAGCAATGGGTAGTCGGACAGCAATGCCGACTACCCTAGAGTTGGGGGAGCCAATGAAGACGGAGTCAATGCGATTGAGCGGCAGAATCTCATTACTTTTAAGTGGACGGATCGACTCAGGGACGACCTGCTGGAGTGCTATGATACCAGTATGGCCCCTGCACGAAAAGGTTACATGGCGCGACTGCATGCACTGTGGAGCGAGAAACACCCAGAGCTCTCGGATTTTTCGCAAAAACGTCTGTGAAACCGTGCCGAAGACCTCCGGAAAAGGGGTTATATAAGCGGAGCGGCTACACAACCGCAGACAGAACAAGCCGGCAACAGAGAAAGAGAGGCGACACTGAGACCAACCGCGAACAGGCATCCAATAGAGAAAGAATGATGCTTCAAGACCCGGAGAAACATCAGCATTCAGTTTTCTCCCGAGCCCAAAGATCTAACTGAACTGGATGATGAGCTTCATGGAGATTTTTCCGAAGAATCCGACCTCTGGACTATCAATTGTAGTGTGTACAATGCAGCGAGAACTTTGGCAGATGCAAACCGTAAAACAAAACCAACGGTTGATGATAAGACCAAAAGACGAATGCATCAACCTAGCACAAAGATAGGCTGGGCAAGACAGTACGCGTCCCGCATTCAGTGTGTGATTGACTACATAACATCTGGCAGGACTTTCACTGCCAAGGTTCGACAGTTCGCGCGCGAACTGCGGATCCGTCATCACACAATCAACAAGTCAAAGACCATCAGGCAGCATATTGTTGACAGAATACGAGTACTATCTAAGGCTAGGAGAAGTCTAGAGCGGAGAGAGAGGTGGGTCAGAGAAAATCAACAGTTTTTGTCTAACCCATCTCGACTCTTCCAAGACCCTCCAGTTACTGTTGACCATCCGCCCAAACCAGAGGAGGTCAAAGCATTTTAGAGAGAAGTCTACGAAGTCCAATACCCACTTGAAGAAGGGTCAAAGAACATAAATAGCTTCAAAGATCTGTGAAATGCCCTCATAACAGCTGAGGAGGAATGCCCACCTATCACTATCGAGGAGGTCAAAAACGTATTAAGAGGCATGAAGAATTATTACGCTCTGGGGCCAGATGGTATCAAGACCTTCTGGTGGAAGAAGTTTCCTTCAACCTACCAGCATCTGGCCCGCATTTTCACCTCATATCTAAAGTCGGAAGAGCCTATTCCGGGGTGGTTGGTGGAAGGGCGCAGAGTGCTCCTGCCGAAGACGGGCAACTTAGCTGACCCTAAGATTTACAGGCCAATAACTTGTCTGAATATGTACATCCTATATGGCAAACTTATCTTTAGATAAGTACCAGGATAACATTTTAAGTAATATGTTTTTTATCCGTTACCTGACAGACTAGTAACTTTGTGGTAACAGCCGGCAGCGATCTTAAACTTCGTGCGCATGTGCAAGAAATAAGCACTCATTGGCTCCGTGATTTCCCGCATAATTAAAAAGTGCAAACTTAAATAGCTTTGACGTTAATTTTGCAATAAAAAAACATGTTTCATTTTTGTTTGTAGTACATACGTTTTTTAAATTATAATTAGCGGTTAGATTAACTAATTTACATAGAGAAATTCGTTAATTTAAAGATTAGTACAGAATATCTACAGGCTCAACTATTTTAATAATTTACAATTAATATTCATTATTTACAAATATTAAAGTTAACATTGAAAAAAAAACAATCCCGGAGACAAGTAAAAGTTTTTTTTGAAAATGTATTACTTTTTAATATCAATGAGCTACTACAAGCAGTGTATAACAAATAATTTTTGAAGGATTAGAAGGACGAATTTTTAAAAATAATTACACACTCAAGTTAACAACGAAATATTGCAAAAACCGTAATTGTTATTTTATAGAATAAATTTGTTACATGATTTAATTATGCTGTATCTATTAGGACAGATATTCCATCTGTTTACTGAATCATTCTATCAAAATCTTACAAAAAATAAGTCCAAGGTGCTGGTCAATTTTATAAGAAGATATTTTAAAAATAACGAAGAGTAATGGGAAAAATGATTAAATTTATAATTTGTAAGTACTTCCTTCATCTTTTGCTCGTGCTTATTTTTTGTAGAACTTTTATGGGTTCGCAGTAATTGTGATCTCTTATCAATGACAAATCACTAATGTGGCAAGTACTGATGATAATATACGTATAAAATTACAGCATTTGGCCAATTCAAATGTACGATGAAATTATTTTATAATTAAGCTTTTTAATAGGCTTTTGTATTAAAAATCTGATGATGAAGAAAGGTACGTTTCTGATATGAGAAAAAGTAATTGTTGTAGATGATATAGTCAATAAAAGGGGTATCGATTCTCCAGACGATTTTAAATTTATTATTTATTTATCATTTTCTGAAAAAGCAAAAGGCTGATCATAGTAATTTCTGAAACCCAAAATTTTGCATCTGAATAATTTAAAATTGAAAGATTCAAAATTAAAATATTGTAAAAAAATAAAAGTTGTAGATAAAATAATCCTTAAATTTTGGAAATTGGCAAGTTTGTACGTTAAACAGTATCATATTTTTAGATAAAATTGGTTTAAAGTTGTAAATGTTTGAAATTAAACACCACCATTTTAGATACTACAAAATTAAATAAAATCCTATTTTTTGTTTGAAAAGTAATTTGAAAATTAAAAATGTTTTTTAGTCTTTGATATTTTTAAACTTTTTTTTTAATTAGTGTAATCAAATTGGTTGTAATAAGTGTAATTTCTAAAAGCACGAAATTTTGAATCTGAATAAGTTAAAATTGAAAGATTCAAAATTAAAATATTGAAGACTAAAACTGCTTCACAAAGAAAAATTTTAAATGTTGAGGATTTGAAATTTGAAAAATCTTCCCGCTACGCGGGCGCATTCTCATCAAGCGCTGCGCGCGCGACTCGCTTCGGTTGCAAGTTTGAGCGCGCCTAGGGCGCGCGACTGTTGGTTCTCGTGCTTCGCGCTCGATAACGTATTTACCTCCCGCTATGCGGTCGGTCTTTGTATTTCCCCCACATTTGCGCACAGACTCTTTTAAAATTAAAGATCAAATCATCGACAACTGTAATTTGGTGATTGTGAATTCTCTTTTGCTGAAGCTCCTTCGGCTTTCATGAACACATTCTCATCACGTATCTCGTGCTTTGCACTCGATTTTGTCCAAAATGCGAAATTTTCTGCATTATGTTCAACACTATCATATCATATGTATATTATATTTATTTCTGTACTGAAGCTGGTACTGCTTATTCAGATATTACAAAATAAAGTACGAATTGTATTTGTTATGATTACCTTAATATTTGTTCCTGATTTTGCATTTAATTTTATCCTCAGCTACCGTGAAATATCTATCATTTCAATATATTATCACAATTCATAATATGTATTGGTATTGAAACATACGTATTTTCATTGTCTTGTTCTTATAATTTAAAAAATCATTCATCGCGCGCTTGGCGCGCGGCTCGTTACGCTCGCAAGTTTGAGCGCGCCTAAGGCGCGCGCTTGTTGTATCTCGCGCTTCGCGCTCGATAATATATCTACCTCGCGCTTCGTTTTTGGCTTTTTTCGGTTTTCACACATCGTGCTCGGCTTAGATAAAAAGAAGAAATTTACTTGCAAATATTATAAAATAGACAAAACCTCTACGTTTTAAGTGATTGTTAAATTTGTTTTTATTTTAGATTAAAAAGGAAGTTTATTTACTTAAGGCTCTATCGGCCTTAAGGAACACATTCTTATTACAATACCCACACACTTTTTTGAAGTCCAGAGAAAAACTCTTAATTGTTTAAGAAACAGTTTTGGTTTAACTTACTGAAAATGCTACCAAAAAATCGAAAATTACGTTTCTGGTCAAACAGTGTTTGTTTTATTCATAGAAAACTATATTTACATTTTTTTACATAAAACCCATACCTTCTCATTAGGATGAGGGTGTAAAAATTTTTTTTTTGTTTATTTTGTAATGTCATTTTTCACGATTAAAACAAAAACTACGCGTCCTATAAAAAAATAACTAACAACAAATTTATAGATCTTTCTTGGATGGATAATTTTTGTCTAATCATCTTTTTTCGTATCTTGCATAGTCTAAAAGAAAAATGGATTTTTTTATACGTTTCATGGGGTCAAAATTTGAATTTTTTATTTTTCAAGAAATTCAAAAAGTTGTTATGATAATCTTGTAGGGCTTGCAAAAAGCAACGTTCTTCTTTTCTTGACTTTTTCCATATCGTGCGTTGTTTGGCTTAAAATGTTGATTTCCGTTATTTTTTTTTTGGATTTTGAAAATGCTATAACTCTGATAGTTTTCTTTTTATCGAAAAAAGTCGTGAGGATAAATTGTTCAGATTTTGATAATGATTTTAAAAATTTTGAAAATGCTCTAACTTTTTGAGTTTTTATCAAAAATAGCTGGCTAACGAACTTGTCCTTTTCTTTTGGGGCTTAAAAAAATGTGCCGAAACTCAATCCAATCTGATCATTTTTTCGAAAGTTATCGTGCCTACAGACTACAGACAGACGATGAAAACCGACTAAGTCAAATTTTACATAAAACCAATACCTTCTCATTATGATGAGAATGTAAAAAAGCCTTCAGAGTAGAAAAACTAAACGTTTTTGATACATATATATCTTTATAATTTGGAAACTGACAAGATTCTAAGTTAAACAGTATCAACTTTTTTAATTAAACTGGTTTCAAGATGTAATTTTTTAAAATTGAACACCTTAATTTTAAATCAGCCGAAATTAAATAAAATCAATTTTTTTTATTCAAAAAAAATTAATAGTTCAAAATGTTTTTCTAGTCTATGATATTTCACAACTTGTTCAGTTAGTGTGATAAAATTTAGTGTAATAAGTGTAATTTCTAAAAGCACAAAATTTTGAATCCGAATAATTCAATATCGAAAGATTTGAAATTATAATGTTGTAGACTAAAAGTAATTTAAAAAATAAAATTTATTTCTAAGTATTCCTAAGCAGTATTAATAAAAGAGAACATTTTAATTGTAAACCTATTAAAATTGGGAAATAATTCTGTTTTTAACATTTTGCTACCTCATTGGTAGCGGTAAACAAAAAAAACTGGTACTGACAATAATATTTCTGGAGAAATTTTAAATGATTTTGATTTTATCATGAAAGGTTAACTTTAAGTTTTGACTTTTGAAGATTTCAAATTATGTCAAAAAATAATCTGGAAAATGATAGGAGAATTTTTTTAATTTTGCTGAATTTTAACAAATTTTACGGGGAAAAAATTGTTTCAACAAATATTCAGAAGTTTTGAAAAGATTAGAAAATAATTTACGTCTTCAGAATTTTGAAAGCTTTCAAGAGAATAAAAAAATTTCTTAAGATTGTTAGCAAAATTTCAAATGATTTTTATTTTCAAAAATTAACTTTCAGAGAATATTTAAAAACATTTTAAAACATTCTAAAAGATTTCAAAAATTGTCACAAAAGCGTCAGGAATATTTTAAGGACATTTTTTTTGATTTTGCAAAATTTAAAGAAAAACCTAATCATTTAAAAAGATATTTAGGAGTTGTACAAGTTTTAAAAAGAGATAAGAGTAATTTTAAGTTTAAAAAGATTTTTTAAATTTTTGAACAAAATGTAGATTTAGGAAGATTTTGAAACAATTCTTAACAATTTTTTAACAATTAACAATTGTGAGAGGTTTCAAAACCATAAAAAAAACTTTCTTAAGATTCCTGGAAAAATTGGCAATAATTTTTTGTTAAGTTTAAAATTAGTTTTGAGAGAAAATTTCAACAGATTTCAAAAGGTTTCTGAAAATGCCGAAAAAAATCTGGAAGATTTTGAGGCAATTTTTTTAATTTTGAAAGATTTTTTCAAAGTTATTAATCACTTCGAGAAACTATTTCCGAATAAAAATCTCATCAATAAATTCCAAATGAAACAACGGGCTCAGATAGTAAACAATTTTAAGAATTCTCCAAAGACTTATATATAAGAATATGCCGAAGTGTGCAAATCGCCATGTGGGGAGCTGGAGGTTTAAAAGTTTATTCTGTTAAAAGTCATGGAGGTAAAAATACTCTAGTCGAGTTCACGATCAGCAAGGGAGAATTAAGAGGTCTAAGTTATTTCGATAATGATATTGTTTTCAAGACCAAATAAGTACGAGTGGATGGTGCCAAATATTCAATTGGATCGTTTGTTTGCCTTGATGCAAAACAATAAAACGATATTAATCTTCCACTATTTGGCAAGATTTCGCAGATCATTATCGTAACAGAATCTCAAGTCTTATCTTCGAACAATTACTTACAAAACAAAACACTTAGATGTGGATTTAAATGACTTCTACATCCCTTGTGAATAATATGGGAATTGTCATCATGGTGTAAATCATAGTGTCAATGATGTCAATTATCATGCCTATGAAAATAATTATGATGTGAAGTTTCTCTCTACCGAAAAACTTGCCGATTATCGACCATACTCTGCCTGGACAGTCAGTACCACTGATGAACTATTCATTAGCCTACGTCACATTCTACTATAAATATACAATATAGTAAGCACTGGTTTTAAACTTTAAAAAAATATTAATTTTAATAAATTAAAAATTAAAAATCTGCCCGCTTCGCGGGCACATTCTCATCGCGCGCTTCGCTCGCAAGTTTGAGCGCGCCTAGGGCGCGCGACGGTTGGATCTCGCGCTTCGCGCTCGATTACGAATTCACCTCGCGCTACGCGCTCGGGCGTATTTACATCGCGCTTTACGCTCGGCTTCTCTAGATTTTTGAACTTCGTGTTCGACTTCGATGAAAAGAAAAAGTTTGTTTGCAAATATTATAAAATTATCAAAACCTCTACATATTAAGTGATTGTTAAATTTGTTTTTATTTTAGACTGAAAAGGAACTTTATTTACTCAAGGTTCTATCGACCTTAAGGAACACATTCTCATCCAGACACTCGCGCTTCGCGCTCGATATTTGATTTGAAAATCATTTGAACCTTGCGTTCCACGCTCGGTTCTGTGCACCGTATGATAGAAACAAAAAAGTTTGAGCGCACTTACGGCGTGCGATTTGGTAAATACACTGAGCGCGCACTTTGTGCTTCGTGTTATATGTTCTTCATATACAAATTACTAAATTTGTATTTGATTTCAAATGAAAAGTAATGATATAATTTAGGCGACAAATTTTATTAGTTAACATTTTATTTTAGCTTGTGCCGTTTATCAAAAAAGTTAATTTTTTTCATTTTGAATATATTCTTACCACAAAAATTGATTACGGGTTTGTAAGTCTTTTTTGAATGCACAATTTGTGTTCATTTATATGTTTTCGTACCTTGCATTGTTTTTTCAAAAATTTGATCTTTTTTACTGTCAATGTTATTTTCACGAATAAAACAAAAACCACGCATCCTATCGAAACATGAGTCACAACAAATTTGTACCTCTTCCTTGAATGAACAAATTTTGTTTCGGTCATTTTTTCGTAGCTGGTAATATTCGTCTGAAAATTTGATTTTTCTATTTTCAATGCTGTTTTTTACAAATAAAACAAAAACTACGCGTCATATAAAAAAGTGAATAATAAGAAATTTGTAGATCTTTTTTAGGTGTACAATTTTGGTGAGATGATCTTTTCTCGTATCTTGCATAGTTTGACAGCAAAATGGAATTTTTGATTTTTCATTAATTTTTTGTGCGATCAAAATTTGAATTTTTTATTTTTCAAAAAATTCAAAAAGTTGTTATGAAAATATTATAGGGTGTTCAGGAATCAACGTTTTTCTCCTCTGTACTTTTTTTCATACCGTGCGTTTTGGGCTTAAAATGTTCAGTTTCGTTTGTTTTTTGGAATTTTGAAAATGCTATTACTCCAGTATTTTTTTTTATCACGAAAAGTCATAAGAATATTTTGTTCGTCATTTTGCGTACTACTAATAACCGTACATAGAATTTTCAAATCTTCAAAAAAAGTGGTCTCAAAAATTTTCAAAATCTGCTCACTTTTTGAATTTTTATCCAAAATAGCTGGTTAACGAACTCGTTCTCTCTTTTTCGGCCATAAAAAAGTGTGCCAAAGCTCAATCAAATCTGATCATTTTTTCGAAAGTTATCGTGGCTACAGACAAACAGACAGACAGACTACAGGCAGAGACACCTTGGTAAAAATCGTTTTTTCTAGCTCAGGGGGTCTCAAAACGTGGAGATTTGATGAAAACCGACTATGTCAAATTTTACATAAAACCAATACCTTCTCATTAGAATGAGAATGTAAAAATTTATTATAATGATTCATCGTGAAAGCATTAAATCTATCATTAAAGAACTCTACGGGGAGAGTTTTCTTACTAAAACTAACACTTTTAGTGAGCTCAGGTCTTCTCAAGCTAAGCTACTAACATCTTTAGCTTTGTTAAAACGGTGTAGGGACAATAACATTCGTCCGAAAATTCTTACGGTTAAAAAACCATTTGGGAACATCTAAATCCAAATCAATTCTACATAAAACAAGTTTGCTTCTCTTGAAAGAAAGAATACAACATACCAAATTTACCTTGCACACTACCTCAAAAAACTATTGAAACTTCACCTTTTCCTACCAAACACTCTCAGATTTGACATTTTGTCTACATTGGACTGCATGTCATTTGACCAATCCCAACGGATTAAAGATTTTTGCACTCAAAAACAAAAAATAAAATTTGACAAATTACTTCCAGTAAGGCACGCACCATTAACTAACACAGTAAAAAACATCTCTAACCATCCTCTCAGCAATGAAATGATTTCAGCCTTATCTAAAGGACATAATTTTGCAGTACCTCCACCAAAATCCCGGAAGAAGAAATCATCAGTAATTTGGAATCCACAATATATACCCTTCCACCCGAAAAAGCAAACTACATACGGCGTAGGACGGCCAACATCTTACGCCAAGCCCAACTTCCCTCCTCAAACTTAACAAAACAAGAAAAAACAGCAATTAAGGAACTAATTCAGAACAAAGACATCATAATATTACCTGCAGACAAAGGTAACGCAACAGTAATAATGAATAAAGAAGACTATAACAACAAAATCATGGACCTTCCTACTGACAATACATATAAAAAACTCAAAAAAGACCCCACAAGAACAATAGTCAGCAAAACAAAAACCCTTCTAAAAGACTCAAAACTTAACATCGAAACAATATCACTAGTTTACAAAATATCTGATAACACATTAGGACATGAAGTTTACAGAAAACCCATCCATACCAACAGATACCTACATACCTCTTCCCACCACCACCTATCTCAAAAGCAATCGGTCATCAACTCACTTGTATAAAGAGCTATCTCCATAACAGATAAAGATAACTTACAAAAGGAACTACAGAATGATAAACAAAGGCTAATACAAAACGATTACAAACACAAACAAATCAATAAAGCAATAAGGAAATACACTGAAAGAAACAAGTCAACACAACCTAGTAAAGAAAGAGAGAGAAAAACGACCACCATCCTACCCTAAATTCAAGGTATTACAGAACAAATAGGAAGAATTCTCAACAAACACAACATCCAAACCATATTTAAACCACCTGCGAAAATAGGACAACTTCTAAACAACCCTAAAGATAAAAAGTCACCTTTCAGTGATCCGGGAGTATATAAAATCCCTTGTTCTTGTGGGAAAGTCTATATTGGAGAAACCGGGAGGGCGGTAAGCGAACGTGTAAAGGAACATGAGAGTAAAGTCAGGCTAAAACATTTAACGCAATCAGCACTAGCTGAGCATCATATAGAAACAGGACATAGCATTTTATTTGACAAAACAACCGTCATCGCAAAAACGTGCAATAAATTCCCAAGAAAACATAGAGAAGCAATCGAAATCATAAAACATCCTAATAACATCAATAGGGACAATGGATATAATACTAATCCGATTTGGCTTTCCGTCCTCCCGGGTTTTTAAAAAAAGACTTGATTGGCCAATCAAGTTCGACCAGTCCCCACTATGGAGCGCTCTGGCCAATCACAGGCATCGTAGAGAATACATATATAAGAACAACATAACCTGAAACTTCAGTTTGAGGTCAGCCCTGAAGAAGTGAACTGAAATGTTCACGAAACGTCGGCAACATTCATAGTTTCGCACACGATTGAATCCCGAAATAGCTTTAATTTAAAATTTATTATAATGAATCATCGTGAAAGCATTAAATCTGTCAATATTAACATTGCCCATTCAAAAAGATATTTTCTTTATATTTTGTTTTGCTTAACGTATTTAATCGGAAATCCGATTAATGACCCCGCGAATTTGTATAATTGTCCCATGAATCGTCACCCTATTATAAGAGTCTTTTTAAAATTAGACGTCTTGCTTGCATGTGTTCTTCCTCGAAAAACAAATGTAGTTTCGTATATATATATATATATATATATATATATATATATATATATATATATATGTGTATGTGAAATTCCATGTTTAATTTTGTATGCCATGAATGCTCAATTTCAAGCAATTTAGTTTTAAAAAATCGCCCAACATGTATTAACCAAATAAAATTAATTTTACAGAAGAAGGGATTGATGGTCCAGTGTTTTTCCAATTAAATGATGAAGATTTGAAAGACATAGGATTGAAGATTGGTCCAAAAAGAAAACTTGCACTGTTATTGAAAATAATAATGGCCGAAATTGAATGGCACCTGGGTGAGGTGTCTCAAACGGTGACTCTGGGATACCGGGCGACCTCTCAGAGTATATAGCCTTATCCTTGCATGTGGGGCTGTACAAAGATGGACGAACCCTTTTCCCTAGCTGCTCGTGGGAAGAACAATGACAACACCAATTATAGTTGTAGTAAGTGCGGTTCAAAAGAATCGAACGCGCAGGGCTCCGGACAATGGGTCGGACAACAATGCTGAGTACCGTAGAGTTGGGGGAGCCAATCAAGACGGAGTCAATACGATTGACCGGCGGAATCTCATTACGTTTGAGTGGACGGATCGACTCAAGGACGACCTGCTGGAGTGCTATGATGCCAGTATGGCCCCTGAACCAAAAAGGTTACATGGCACGACTCCATACTCTGTGGTGCGAGAAAAACCCAGAGCTCTCGGATTTTTCGCAAAACCGTCTGCGAAACCGTGCCGAGGACCTCCGTAAAAGGGGTTATATAAGCGGAGCGCCTACTCAACCACAGCCAGAACAAACCGGCAACAGAGAATGAGAGGCGACACTGAGACCAACCACGAACATGCATCCAATAGAGGAAGAACGATGCTTCAGGGTCCGGAGAAACATCAACATTCAGGTTTCTCTCAAGCCCAAAGATCTGGCTGAACTGGATGTCGTGCTTCGTGGAGATTTTTCCGAAGAATCCGACCTCTGGACTATCAATTGTGGTGTGTACAATAAGCGAGAGCTTTGGCAGATGCAAACCGTAAAATAGAACTGACGGTTGATCACAAGACCAAAAGACGAATAAATCAACTCAGCGCAAAGATAGGCTGGGCCAGAAAGTACGCGTCCCGCATTCAGTGTGCGATTGACTACCTAACATCTGGCAGGTCTTTCACTGCCAAGGTTCGACAGTTCGCGCGCGAACTGCGGATCCGTCATCACACAATCAACAAGTCAAAGCTACTGACCATCAGGCAGCATATTGTTGACAAAATACGAGTACTATCTAACGCTAGGAGAAGTCTAAAGCGGAGACAGAGGTGGGTCAGAAAAAATCAACAGTTTTTATCTGACCCATCTAAACCCTTCGAAGACCCTCCAGTTACTGTCGACCATCCGCCCAAACCAGAGGAAGTCGAAGCATTTTGGAGAGAAGTCTACGAAGTTCAACATCCACTTAAAGAAGGCTCAAAGAACAGAAATAGCTTCAAGGAGCTGTGCAATGCCCTCATAACACCTGAGGAGGATAACACCTCATATCGAAAGTCGGAAGAGCCTATTCCGGAGTGGTTGGTGGAAGGGCGCGCAGTGCTCCTGCCGAAGACGAACAACTTAACTGACCCTAAGAATTACAGGCCAATAACTTGTCTGAACACACTGTAAAAGATCTTCACAGCTATCCTAAATGATAGGATTGTTCGGACAATTGGACCTGTGTGGCGAGAGATGTATGAACAATGCGGCTCAAAGAAAGGCGTAGCAGGATGTCGGGAGAACTTGTTCATCGATAGATGTGTCTGTAAAGACGTAGCATCCTATCAGCGATTGCTATCGATGGCCTGGATTGATTACCGGAAAGCTTTCGATTCAACCTCCCATAGACTTATCATCTGTCTGTTGGAAAGTCTAAAGGTTTATCCACACATCGTGAGGTGCATAAAGACATTAATGCCGCTTTGGAAAACCAGATTTACTATCTCATCTGGAAAACATCGTGTGATCACTAACAGTATCACCTTTCAGAGAGGTGTATTTCAGGGCGACACCATGAGCCCTCTCCTCTTTTGCCTCACATTATTGCCACTATCTCTCGCACTTCGCCATTCCGAAGGGTATCTCTGCGGCAAACCTGGAAACCGAAAGCATAAGGTCACTCATGTATTAACTCATTATTAGGTTAATTTGAAGAAAGGAAAACTTAATGGCATCCCCGAAGATCCTGAGCTCGTTGACAGAAGCGCTATACGACACCTTTGCGCTGGAGAGACCTATACATACCTGGGCGTGCCACAGAGCCGCATTCAGGACGTGACATCTATAAAGGATACTCTCCGATGCATATACAAACGTCTCATCCGGCAGATTTGGTCTTCCGAACTGTCGGTGAGAAACAAAGTATCTGCAACGAACATGCTTGCCGTCCCGGTAGTACTCTATTCATTTGGAGTGGTTCCATGGACGAAGGACGAGCCCAGATCCCTTGATATCGGGACGCGAAAGGTTTTGCACATGAACAAGAGCATGTGCCTTAAGTCTTCTGTTCCGCGACTTTACATCTCAGGCCGCCTAGGTGGTCGCGGAATACTGAATCTTGAATGTCCGCGATTTCGCTGGGAGCGGGTGCAATTTTTCAGATTAGCACCCGCTCCCGGCGAAATCCTGCGGTTGTCCTTATGACAAACTTTTATATATATATATATATATATATATATGTATACCATAAATTATATAATTATATGTTATTATTTATTAATAGTTTATGTTATATTATTGCTTGAATTCTTCTTATATTTCGTTATGAAAGGAGTTTGAAGTTAAATAACACTCAGGATACTTGAAACAAGTATTAAACTTGATTCCAAATAATGTGATAGGACCTGTGACCAGAAAAATATTTCGCAACGCTTGACGAAATAGAAGCTGTTTGTGATAAAAATGTACCTACATCATCAACCAATAGCTGGTTTCTTTCTAGTTCAAGGACACAATTTTCGGTAGGGTTTTCTTATTGAAATGTAATAATTTCAGCTAAATACCACGCATATGCAAAATATCCTTAAAAACAGTACTCAAAGATAAGATTACATCGATAAGTTGAGGGAAGATTCGTTTACAGAAAAGGATAGGAGACCTTTCATCAGAATTTTAGTAGCCTAAAATGATCAAATTTCACAATTCACAGTAAGTAAGACATCTCATATTATACGCTATTGCTTTCTCTTATTACTTAAAATATTTTCTTTTAATTTTAGCTATCCTCCTGACGAAGTAAAGTGGGCTTTGGCCAAAAGTATAATGCAGGAATTTCCCTCCTCGAAGGATAAAACCAATGAAATTGGATGCTTGAGTTCCACTGTTTTTCATAGTTTTTAAGCTGTGGTATATTACTTTATGTAGGTCAGGGAATTTCAAAAAGTCAGGGATTGTCAAGCAAAACCTGACAGAGTCAGGGAATTTTCGATAAATTGAAACTTAAGTTCATTTTAACATTTTTTGGAAAATCCAAGAATATTTTGCTAAAAAATCATTCTTCTTGGTTAAAAATTCAACTGTATTGTTGAACATTCGTCTTTTTGGGTTGAGAATTCATCTATTTTGGTAGAAATTATATCCTTTTTGATTAAAAATCACAACGTTTCGGCTGAGAATTAATCTGTTTTGGTTAAGAGTTCAACTATTTTGTAGAAAATTCGTCTTTTTATGATTGAATTCAACTGCTTTTGGTAAAAAAATTAAAATTTCTTTGGTTGAAATATCAACTGTTACATTTTTTGTCGAGAATTCATATTTTTTGGTTGGAAGTTCAACTACGTAATTGAAAGTGAAACTACTTTATTAAAATTGTTTTTCCAAAAATCTTCCCTCAATAGTAAGTGATAGTAAGGAGCAAATGACTCACTGCAAGTGGTTTCAACTCTGAAGTTCCCTCGGTACTTTTTGTCGGCAAAACTGCAAAAATAGCGTTACCGATCTATCTCAATTTGCAATTAAACATTATTAAAAAAATTGCAGTTTTAACTTTTTTCTTCATTTTTTAGGCATCGCTAGGGTAATGCCTGTGTATACCAAATTTGAAACACTTTCAATAATATTTGTATGAGTAAAGACGATTTATGTTTTAAAAAATAATTGAATTTGAGGAATAATTTTTTTCAGTTTTTCATGCTTATTGTTAAAAGTACTTATCTGATGAAAAAACAGAAAAGAGAAAAAAGTCCCGTCTCGTCATTTTCTACAAGCCTATATCAAGAAAAATTAATTTGGTGACTTTTGAAAGTTCCGTCCAATGAGAAGTTCGGACAATACTTTTACCCGTGTTCGCGCACTAAGGTGGTTATTGCATCCGGCACCTCAATTGATCTTTTTTAGTTGAAAACTCATGTATTCTTGGCAAAAAATTCATCTTTTGGTTAAATATTCCACTATTTGGTTAAAAATTAATTTTTCTTAGTCGAAGATTCGTCACTTTAGTTAAAAACTCATTTTTTAACTGAAAATGTAACTATCCCATTTTTGATCGAAAAGTCCTCTTTTTAGTTTGAATATTAGTTTCTTTTGCTTGAGAATTCAACTAGTTTTTTTAAAATTCGTATTTTTTGGTTAATTTAACTGTTTTTAATTGAAAATTAAAATATTTTTTGGTGCGCAAATATCAACTATTGAACTTTTTGTTGAGAATTAATTTTTTTTTATGAAGATTAATCATTTAGAACGGTGCGAGATATTGAAAAATTGGTCAGGGAAAAGTCAGGGAATGTAGAAATTGGAATTTTGTAGCAACCCTGTTTATTTTATATTATTATCTTAGCGGTGAGGAGAGAAATAGATTCGAAAATGATTACAAAGACTAAAAGAGGAAAGTTAAACGACTAGTCAAGGAGAGTAAAGAAAAAATCAGAACAGAAGAAGAGAGGAAAATACAAAACAGCTTTGAAGGAATTATGAAACTGTTATTTAAACTTATAAAAGAAAGTAAAAGTACAGAGTTTGTCAGCATGAGAAACGGCAAAGGTGAAATGCTATATGATATAGACGAGATAGTAGACGCTTTAAAAGACTCTTTTAAAGAATTATTAGGAAGTGAAGATATAGGGCAACAGAACTGCGAAATAGAACATGATGCATTAGAAACCCCAATTGAAAAAGTCTGTGTCACTGAGGTTAGAGATATCATTAAGAACTTAAAAAACGGTAAGGCTGCTGGCGTAGACAGTATTAGCGCTGAAATGCTTAAATACGATGGCGAGTACATACCTCATAGGTTGTGCGAATTGAGAAATTTATGTATCCAGATGGGAGAAGTCCCAGACGATTGGAGAAAAGCGATTATCGTGCCAATATACAAAAGAAAGGGAGATAAAAGCAACTGCATTAATTACAGAGGTATCAGCTTACTATGTACCGTAAGTAAAATATACTCAAAAATACTCATTCGTATGGTAATGAAAATTACAGAAGAAAATATATGAGAAGTCCAAAGTGGATGTATGCCAGGAAGATCATGTACAGATCAGATATTTAGTTTAATACAGATCACAGAAAAGCTTAAGAGTAGGAAAGAAAGTTTTCTGTGCATTTGTTGACCTAGAAAAAGCATTTGACAAGGTAAATAAATATACATATATATCAGTATACCGGGTGTCCAAAAAGTCCCGGGACGACTAAATATTTCCTCAGGTAAGATATTTTTCAGGGCGGTCAAGGTCATTCTTGAAGGAACTTTCAACAAGGAATTCAATGTTGACCTTTATTTTGATCTTGACCATGACCTTCACGGTCATTTCAAGGTCAAATTGATTTTTTTAAATGGGAACCTCTATTTTTGACCCCGGGAACAGAGAGAGCGGAAAATTTTACGTCCAGATATGACCTTGACAAATCGAAAATTTGACCTGGAAAGATCAGGGCAAGGTCAAACAACGTACAGCAGGATGACTCGACCAGCATGCATTTATGAAGAAAATATTCAACGCAAGAGTTGTAGCATTTTATACTCTCGATCGATTGGTGACTTTGACCTTGTCTATGACCAGAACCTTCACCAGGACATTTTCTTCAAAAATGCGTGCCAGTCGAGTCAGCCTGCTGCACGTTGTTTGACCTTGCCTGACCTTTCCAGGTCAATTTTTCGATTTGTCAAGGTCATATCTGGACGTAAAATTTTCTGCTCTCTCAGTTCCCGGGGTCAAAAACGGAGGTTCTCATTTAAAAAAATCAATTTGACCTTGAAATGACCATGAAGGTCATGGTCAAGATCAAAATAAAGGTCACCATTGAATTCCTTGTTGAAAGTTCCTTCAAGAATGACCTTGACCGCCCTGAAAAATATCTTGCCTGAGGAAATATTTAGCCGTCCCGGGACTTTTTGGACACCCTGTATACAGGTAGTAAAACGAGTGTAAGAGTAAATGGGAAACTGAGTGACTGGTTCGATATTATGCAAGGCGTGAAACAAGGATGCGTTATGTCCTCATAGCTATTTATCGTATTTATGGATAAGTGTCTAAGAATGGCCCTCTTCGACGAGTGTAGATCTCGAAACAGTGAAGGTACGTGGGTTAGCTTTCGCACATGACAAGATTATTATGGCAGAATCAATCGAGGACTCGCAAAGAATTTTCGTTTAAAAATGTATAAATTCTTTTCTTGAAAATTTAACAACTTTATTGCTTTTATAATTTTGTTGGCATGGTATAATTTCCATTTGAACCTTTTGTATTTTACAATTATTTAGCTAAAAACGATTTTGAATTTGAATTGTTCAATTTTGAACAATTTAAATTTGAATTGAAAGAAAGCACAAAAAGACGGAGGGCTCCTACAAGCAATAAAAACAATATATAAAGGTAGTAAAGCGAGTGTAAGGGTAAATGGGAAACTGAGTGACTGGTTCGACATTATGCAAGGCGTGAAACAAGGATGCGTTATGTCCTCATGGCTATTTATCATATTTATGGATAAGTGTCTAAGAATGGCCCTCTTCGACGAAGAAGGTGTAGATCTCGAAATAGTGAAGGTAAGTGGGTTAGCTTTCGCAGATGACAAGATTATTATGGCAGAATCAATCGAGGACTTGCAAAGAATGTCGAATAAACTTAATACAAGCATGAAGAACATGGTCCTTAAAATTAACGTGAATAAAACAAAAATCATGAGGTTTGAAGGAAAAACTGAGAAAACAATATGCAACATTTTCCTAAATGATGAGAGATCAGAACAAGTTGACAAGTACGTATATCTGGGTAGCCTATCCACTAGCGACGGAAAAATAGATGGGGAGTTAGATAGGCGCATAAATAAGGGTAAGCAGGTTATCGGTAGAGCAGGGTCCATGCTCAGAAATAAAAACATATCAAAAAAATCTAAAATGGCCATACATAATTCTATATTAGTATTGACTGTACTATACGATAGCGAGACATGGACCTGTCAAGAAAAGGACAGGAGTAAAATTCACGCGTTTGGCATGAAACCTCTACGCCCAATATGCGGAAAAACACTGATGACAAAGTCCATAACGAGATAATCCTCAAATAATGTGGTGCAAAAGAGACAATAGTTGAGGCATTGGAAAGAAATCAATTAAGATGGTTCGGTCATCTTGAAAGAATGAAAGATGAACGACTCACCAAACAAGTGTATAAAGGTAAAGTAAATGGCAGAATGCCCAGAGGTAGACCGCCAAAAGAATGGTTAGAATTTGTGAATGAGACACTGATCCGAAGAGACATGAGTAGCCATAGAAACACGAGAGCTTGCATAAAAAAATGCATGGACGTGAAGGAAGCTAGAGTAGTATGCCAGGACAGAAAAGTGTGGCGACAAATAGTTTGTAAACAGAGTGACAATAGAGTGAATGACGCCTGAAACAAAGACCTTGGATACTGAATGGGCCCAAGTGGGAACCACACATAACAATTTTGTGAGGCTTTTCACCTGGCATGATCGCTAGAGAGATTGATCAGCAACCTGGGTCGGAGCAGTGTTGCGGAATGAACGTGTCATTTAAATAAATAACACGAGAATTCCAGATCAATCTAAAATATCTAAACCTAACACCTATATACCTATCTAACTTATACGTATATACCCACCTACAAACTACTATTTTCCAACCGAGCAAGTCACGCCTACCCCGAAAGGGAAATGGCTTAATGGTATAATAATAAAAATTATGATATGTTGTCCCTCACGAATATTGTATTTGTAGGAACGCTACTTCGATAGGAGAACCAGGACCGGGTTCATTGAGTTTAGACTGATAAATGCTCGCAAGAAGTTGCCAGAAGACGGGAAAAAATATAGAAAATTTAAGCCTAGAATAACTCCTACTACTTTATCGGCTCATGCTCCACTTCATTCAGCTGAAGATTTACAAAAGAAGATAAGAATTGAAGAATACAATGGCATGGAAATAAGTTTAAATTACGAATAATAAGTTTGAAATAACATTTGATGTACAAGAACTGATTGCCATTCACGTTACATAAATTTCAACAATGAAATTGACGCTCCCCAAAGAAGTCCAGGCAAAAAAGACCATTATGGAATATTTGATGGAAACTTGTAATAACAGTCTATCCTGGATTAACGAGAAAGGTCATTCCATATCGGAAATTGTTAATATGTATCCTTGCTTGCTTGATTTCGATGGTTATGTGGTGAGTTGTGATTTTCTTCGCGTTTCTTAATTGTTCAGTTCCTCTAAATAGTCTAAGTCTTACTAATACTTTTTCCTCTATTACCTATACAATTTCGAATGGGTGTACTTTTACAATATCGTAACACGAAACAGATCGAGTTAAAATATGAGGCCATGGTGAAAGCTAAAGGTTCCAAATTACATGGAAACTAATACTGCAAAACTCACGAAATAAATATTTCTGAGCGAGCCTCGATTATGACAAAAGATGGTAGGCTTTTATGTTCTCTACTGTTTTCCAATAATATTTTGATACTAACTCACAAATTATTATCTTACTGTTAGAGACAGTCTGAGAGAAAAAGAAATACGAAATCAAAGTCAAATAAGGGTACTTCGTCCAGCAATATGAAAAAAGTTGTTCATGTGGAGGTCGCAAAAACTAATTTTGCTGGAAATAGGCAAGGAATCGACAATATTTATCGACCAAAGAACACCATTGCAAAACCAAATCTTCTTCGCGTACTACCGGAATAGTCGAATATTAAAAATTTTATTCAGGAAGTGCAGAAGAAAAAAAAGAGGCCGTACAGAATTACATTATCTGCGTAAAGGGTCAGGCGATAGATTCATATTTTATTCAAGGCGATGGTCGCATAGTTCAGATTCACAAACATTCCAATCCCATTAATGCTTTCGACATATTATTTAACTTCTTCACGTTACTTTTATAATTTCATAGAATTTTACTTATATAAGAACACGACGACTGCTCTAAGCACTGTGAAGTCATTAAAAATCACTCTCAATAGGACACAAACCATTACTCCACAAAGTAATGAAGTCGATGACCCTGAATCTGAAAATTAAATTTAATTTTAACGTGTTACTGTCAATAAACTTACATGAATTTATAATAATGCATATGTTTATTTCATTTTCCCATTTTTAATAATATCCTGTCAATTTATATTCATTTTGAAAATAATTATTTTTCACTGAAAATTAGTGCATTTTCACTATTTAATTAGTGAATTTCCACTCTTTAATAAGTAAAAACCGCAACGCCAGGGACTACTAATTGCTTAGTGGAATTTTGCAAATTTCATGAAAGAAATTCCGTATCAATTAGTGAAATTTCACTAATGCAGATTTATAGAGGCACACGAAATAAGCCGCACCCGCGATTTTCAAGCTCCAAAAACCCCAAAAAAAAGGTGCGGCTTATATGCGAGTAAATACGGTAGTTAAAATCTAAGATAAGTTTATAATTGGAAAATATTTACTATACCTAATAAAGTTTGTGATTATTTGGGAGCCTGTCCCTGACGACATTGTTCCGCGCGGTCACTTTTCTTATTGTCGGTCGCTCGACACTTGTGATCTCTTTTCTGAGACCACGTTCGACGCGCTAGATTATTCAAAGTGATATTGATTTTCGGTTCGAGTTCCGACTCGTGAATTAAAAGGACGTAATGCTTTTTTTAACGTAAAGTGTTCTTAACTGAAGTGAAGTGATCAATGAACAATGTCTCGTGCCTTTCCCTTCTGTATTATAGTGAAGTAATTTTACCGACTCGATTGTCTTCGCGTTTTGTGGGAAGTGACGAGTCGGACGGGAAACCTCCGGTTGCATCGGGATCGATCTTTCGAAGAACGATCGTGGTTGTAGCTTCCGGAACCTACATCTAGGCTAAGTGCGAGTTGGGACGCGGATCGTGGTTGAATCGGATCCATATTTTCACCTTTGTAATTTTAGTATCTTTATTTCATGACTTTAAAGTGACAAAACATTTCTCCCTCGCTGCCCCACGCCAGCCGCTAATAATTTATTAGCAGCGAATGTTAGAACTTAATAAATTATTTATTAAAATTTTATAGTACTTTTGTGAAGTATCATGCATTTCTAAGAATCATTATGGATTTTTTTACTTACAAAAGAATTTTCGACAAATTGTTCTCAAGTTTTAAGAATATTTTAGAATATTTTCAGAAATTTTAAGGAATTTTTCCAAATGTAGATTTCTGTAATGTTTCTTAAAGTTTTCGGAAATTTCTAGAACAATCTTTACTCGGATTGCTTGTACAATTAAAAATTTTTTTTTCGCTTTTCGTGACAATTCCTGTCAATTCAAACATATAAAGGAATTTCATTAATTGGAGGACATTTTGGAACATTTTATCTAATGTAGGTATTTCTGAGTATTTTCGGAAATTTTCATGTACTTCGAAAGATAATGCAAAATATTTTCTTTATTGTAAAGAAAATACCTCGGCATGTAATAAATGTTTGACAATCGGAAAGCTTCAAAATAATGTAGAAATTCCGAAATTTTTCAGATATTTCAAGATTTTCTAGTAATATTTGTCAATTTGTGAAAATTGAAAAAAAATTACTACTAGTTTTCATCTTTGTTTTTTAACTTCACAATTTGCGAAAATTCTCAGAATAATTTCTTGCTCTAATTTACAGGGATTTACATATTCGGAAATGTGTCGGGTTTTTTCGCAAAATTTTTCATTATTTCTGAAATTTTTCCTAAACTCTCAAGCAATATCTTATATAATAATATAACGTCCATCATCTTAATAATCTCATGAATAATCTTTTCATAATCTCAATATAACTTCAATATGTATATATATAAAAGGTTCAAACAACCACCGCAGGGTGCCAATGAGAGCATCTACCATATAAAAATGACACCGGCTCCCAGTCAAATCGCGGTAAATCATACTTATGGCCACGTCTCACGATCGTGAGATGGGTGGCACAATGAAATTACGACGACAGGCGGGCGAAACCCTCGTGTATCTTGAGGACACGACGCCACCCAAGGATGACAGCTTTCTGCATCCATCTCGCAAGTGCCTTGGCATAGTTTTGGCACGCGGGTATGGCTTTAAGGTTAAGAACCAGTGATAGTTTCGCACCTCCAAGAGCATCGATCACAAGGACAATTACTTTGACCTTGTCAAAGTCAGGTCTTGATACCTCTCCTCTTTTTCCTTCTCCTTAGCTGTGATGTTATATTCGGACGGAGCCAAGAATTCGATCACGAATATAGTTCGTTTCTCGAAGTCTTGGAGAACGAAGTCAGGCCTCGAGTGTGCAATGGAGACTACTGTCCGAAAATCTTAGTTTTAGAAAATTTGGCACTGCTCGTTTTCGACAATTGACTCTATCTACCTTGGAGCGTTCAGCAGAGCACGGTCGCGGCCAACACCGTAAGAGCGACAAAGATGGTAATAAAGCACTCTTAGGGCCGCATTATGTCTGTAGATATACGTCGTTCCCGCGTGGGTGGGACACCCCGATAGTATGTGTTCTAGGTACTCAGCGTGTGCATGACACGCTCTGCACCTATCGCTGGGAACTTGTTGACATAACATGCTGTTACGGTATACTAAGGTGGAAATGACACCGTCCTGGCATGCAAAAATAAAACCTTCTGTACCTGAATTAAGCCCTGATGATCTGAGGAAAGCAAAAGTTTACTCCTTCGGCAAGGACTGTTTTTCTACATTTCGGTGAAAGTTTCCGTGCATTTTCTTCTCGAGTAGCTGTTTGTGAAATGTTTCAACCTCTGTTTTCTTTACTTCTGCTTTTAGAAGTGAAGCACCTAGATGGAGTAATGCATTTTCCTCACTTCTGATGTTAAAATTCAGGCCAAGGGTCTCGGCCGCTTGGTCCGCGGCTTTGTAAAGGAACGCTCCTTTGCCAATCATCTCGTGGTTCCTGACCATTTTTAGGAGAGGATCTCTGCCATTCGCAACGATGTAAGCTGTACGTAGAACAATTTGGTTATAAAGACACTGGAGATTCAGAAGTCCGCGTCCGCCCTGATTGCGTGAGATGTATAATCGCGGAACTGACGAACTGATATACAAGCTTTTGTGCACATGCATGATCTTACGTGTGGTGATATCAAGGGCCGTAAGTTTGCTCTTCGTCCATTGAACCACTCCAAACGAGTAGAGTAGAAACGGGACGGCAAACATGTTAGTCGCAGTTACCTTGTTCAACGCCGACAGATTGGAAGACCAAATCTGTCGAAGAAGATGCTTGTATCTGCTTCGAAGAGACTCCTTCACTGATGTTACGTCCTGGATGCGGCTTTGAGGCACGTCAAGGTATGTATAGGTCTCTCCAATGTCAATATGTTTAATAACACTTATATCTAAAAGTTCAGGATCTTCGTGAATGCCAATAATCTTTCCTTTCTTCAGATCAATCTTAGCACACTTGTTCAATCCAAAGTCTATACCAATCTCTCCTGTGTACTCCTTGCCGATATTTAAAGTAGGTTGAGATTTGTGTGTACCAGAAGCATAGATCTTCAGGTCATCCATATAAAATACATGAGTGGCCTTGTGCTCGCGATTATTAGTATCGCCGCAGAGGTATCTAGGAGAATTGCGTAGTTCGAGAGATAGAGGCAGCAGTGTGATGCAAAAGAGCAGAGGGCTCATGGTATCGCCCTGTAAGATGCCCTGTAAGGTGACGTTCACATTTGAGGTTAGAGTACCCGATTCTGAAGGTTCATTTAGGGCTCATTTAATACCCAAAACCCAAATTTTTGGCTCTGCATTAAAAAAAAGATGCATGGTACTGCCAGCTTTGTGTAAAGGTAGCAGTACCATGGTAGAAATATTTGTTATATCAACTTTTTTCTTTCACAGAAATTGAGGGCTTATTTAGGGCTCTTGCATGACCCCCGGTGCAATTTTTCTAAAACAACCCCTATCACAGAAAAACTACCCTTCAAAATTAAATATGCACTAATCATAAAAGTGAGAACATTAGAATTGAGGGCCCATTTTAGGCTCTGCACCGCCCCAAAATCAATTTTCCAAAACGATCCCTTAACATTGAAAAACTAGACCTTACCAAAAAGTGCTAATAAAGTCCACTAGTAAGTAAGTATACCATTAAGCCATTTCCCTTTCAGGGTAGGCGTGACACTACCCGATGCGGGTAGTGTTTCTAGGTGGATAGTTTTCTTGTAGTAAATAACTACTACAAGTGTGGGCTCACCACACCCACGATGTGCCAACAGCACGCAGTATTCTCGAATGGTCAACCATCCAAGTACTAACCGCGCCCAAGGCTGCTTAACTTCATTGATCTGACGAGAACTGGTTGTTTCAGCGTAGTATGGCCGTTGGCCAAAATAAATATGCACTAATCAGAAAAGTGAGTACATAAGAATTGAGCGCTCATTTTTGGCTCTCCAACGCACCCAAAGTCAACTTTCCAAAACATGAAACACTTTTCCAAAAACCATCCCTAACACTTGAAAACCATCCGGTAAAGGAATGCGACATTAAACTGACAATGAAGTATATCAGCGCTGCTTAATTTTCTTGGACCGTGCGCAAACAGTGGCCATAATTGAGGGCTCATTTAATACCCAAAAGCACGGTATGAGAAAATCAAACACTCCTGATATACTTCATACGCAGTTTAATGTCGCATTTCTTTACGGGGTGGTTTTCGAGTGTCAAGGATGGTTTTTGGAGTAGTTTTTCATGTTTTCGGATAGCTATAAAATATTCCAGTCTGATGCATTACTTTTTTTTTACTTTATCAGCACTTTGGGTAAGGGGTAGTTTTCTAATGTTAAAGGATGGTTTTGGAAAATTGATTTTGGGTGCGTTGGAAAGCCTAAAATGAGCCCTCAATTCTGATGTACTCGCTTTTATGATTAGTGCATATTTAGTGCACTTTATCAGTACTTTTGGGTAAGAGGTAGTTCTCAAATGTTAAGAGGTGTTTTTGGAAAATTGACTTTGGGGTCATTGGAGAGCCTAAAATGGGCCTCGAATTTTGATGTACTCACTTCTCTGATTTGTGCATATTTAGTGTACTTTATCAGCACTTTTGGGTAATGGTAGCTTTCAGTGTTAAGGGATGGTTTTGGAAAATTGATTTTGGGGGCGTTGGGGAGTCTAAAATGAGTTCCCAATTCTGATGTACTCACTTTTATGATGAGTGAATATTTATTTTCAGGGTAGTTTTTCTGTAATAGGGGCTGTTTTTAAAAAATTGTGTCGGGGGTCAAGTAAGAGCCCTAAATGAGCCCTCAATTCCTGTGAAAGAAAAAAGTTGATACATCAAATATTTCTACCATGGTATTGCTGGCTCTACGTAAAGCTGGCAGTACCATGCATTTAAAAAAAATGTAGATCCCAGGCTTTTGGGTATTAAAGGAGCCCTAAATGAGCCCTCAATTATGGTATAGGGCATACTTCGCTTGGGCAAAGTGGTACTTCCAGGTTTACCCATCTCGATTCTGATCAAATTGATCTGATACTAACTTCAAATTTTCGATATTTTTTTCTATTTCGTGACACTGAAAGGTCGTCAATCGACGCAAGAATAGAACATGAGTGAGAAAATACATTCTACACTTGACAAATACTATTCGTACATTTATGACTTAATTTTACGTTTATAATATTTTCTCTAAAAATTCGTATGCACTCCCATGACGTCATGCTAAAATACTCAGTTAAGACCAACGGGGGCTTCCCGCTCGTCTGGCCCCTTTTTAATTGGTAAGCCACTGACACGGACGAGACCGTACAGGGACCGTAGTTGGAGGTGACGGAACTGCGCAATTTAGAATATCACAACATGGGTACCTGAAATAGGTAAGCCTTGGAGTAAGTGCGTCTTGAAATAAGCAAGAGTTCACTGTATAAGTATAGCTTTGTCTTAATCCAGAACAACTACCTGAAGGTAGAAATTCGTAGGTTGATCATAAATTAGGAAGGCCCTCATTGTGGAATGAAGTGGTCTAAAAATGCATTGGAATTTTCTTTTTCGAATCTTCATGCATATCACCCCCAAATATGTTCGAATCTCCCCTCCCCCCAAATGCGTTTTTTTTAAATTATATTTTGAGATACCACAAGCCCCATGACGTTTAGCATGTGTTTCCCATAAGAAAAAAAAATTGTTCTAAATTTTATTCAGAATCGTCAATCGTCCTACACAAATTTTTTCTAATGCATAAAATACTACTTTATACTGATAACTAGAAGTTTTCATAAATTATTTATATAATTTATTATTATTTTAAGCAATTTTCCCTTAGGATAGTTTTAAAAAGTCACGGGTTTTCGATTTTTTCCACTTATTTTCAACTTTTTAATTAGCGCGAGGCAATAATCAATAAAGTTTAACAGAAATAATTGTTTTAACAATATATTATTATTTATAATCATATTCTCTCAGCATAATGCTAGAAAGTTTGCAGTTTTTTCTCAAATTTGCCACATTTTCTCGAATTTTCAATGATAGTGAGGTGATTCAAGTGATTCGAGTTAACAGAAATAATTGTTCAAGCAATTTATTATTATTTTTAATAATATTCGGTTTCAATAATACCAGAAACTTGCAGTTTTTTTAATATTCCAATTTTTGTTCACTTTTCGCTTCGAGTGACTTAAAATTAGTGAAATTTAACAAATAGAATTGTTTAAACAGTTTATTATTGATTATAACTATCTTCTATTAGATAATTAGAAAGTTGCGTTTTTTTTTTAATTTTTTACTTTGCTTTGTCTTTTTAGTTATGAACATATAAAAAACAGAGAGAATCATTTCTCAAATAATCTCCTTTTTTTTGTTAATATATTATTCTGAAATAAAATTGATATTCGAAATATTCTTTTAATTTTCTGTATGAATCATATTAAATATAAATTTTCTTTGAGAGCCTTTTTGTTTAAATTAATATTATTATGCATTATTTGTAACATGTGTGCTTATGGCTCTCGCCGAAATTAAATTTGTTTTTCTCGAAAAGCGCGTTTTCGAAGTTCCAACTTCAAAAATGCCGCGGCGACTCATTTTTCAAACTAAAGGGTTCGTCTTGGGCTTAAAATGCCGGGAACTTATCCGGCTTTATGATTCTGTACGTAACTTCATACCGGCCTTATACACACTTGTTCCTAACTAAAAAGTTGAAGAAAAGCTGAAAAATTCCGAGAAGATAGTTATAAATCATAAAAATTGTTTAAACAATTATGTTTGTTCACTCGCATTATGTATTATCTCACTAAGTAAAAAGTGGACAAAACGTTCAAATTTTCAGAAAAAACCGCAACTATCTAGAATTAATATAGGAGATTATAGTTATAAACAATAATAATTTGATTAAACAATTATGTTTGTTGAATTTATGATTATTACTTTACTCTACGTGAAAAGTTGACCAAAAATAAATAATTTCAGAAAAAAACCGCAACTATCTAGCACTAATATAGGAGAAGATAGTTACAAACAATAATAATTTGTGTCAGCAATTATCTTTGTTGAATTTTATTAATTATTACCACACTCTGAGTGAAAAGTAGACAAAAAGTTGAAAATTTCATAATAAAATCGCAACTTTTTAACATTATTCAAAGAGAATATTATTAAAAACAATAAAAGATGGAATTAAATTAATTAAATAGTTATGTTAGTTAACTTCAATATTAAGTCATTTTTTTCGTATACCCTTTCTCGCCCTTTTTCTGTAAGTTCAGCCCTCCCACCCACGGAAAAAAATTCCTGGCTACGTCGCTGATCAGCCCACAGAAAAAAAATTTTTGTGCACGAGACCAGACACCATATCTATATGTTTTTGGATTGGCTATTTATAACCAAGGTAAAAAATGTATCCCACACAAGATATGTAGTGCTTGTTACATGATGATGGCCAAATATCATTCCGAAAAAAACCCTGAAAAATTAAAGTTTTTAAAACCTGTATATTGGGAAGAGCCAGCATGCGCAGCAAACTGTTATATATGTTTGACAAAAGTGATAGAAATTAATTTAAAAAATATTCAGAGTATCAAATATCCTGAATTTTAAGCGTAAGTAAGATCAGTAGAGGGAAATATTGATATTGACGATGAAAGCGACAGTTCAATAGATTCGATGGAAAGTATGTCAATCAATAATGCATGCGATATTAGTGACGCTGAAGAAGATGAATATAAAGATGCAGATGAATATACTTCAGATGCTGGAAATATGAATACAAGTAGTGAATACTATGCTACTAATGGTCAAGACAAAACTCCCAAAATCATAGATAAAAAAGAATTGAATGATCTTGTAAGGGACCTGGATTTATTTAAAGATAAAGCGGAATATCTAGCTCCATACGTGAAAGGCAACAACTGGCTCTCAAAAGGCACAAGAATATCATATTACCGAAACTGGGAGGAAAACTTCAGAAAATATTTTACCATGATAGATGAACCTTCATTAGTGTATTGCAATAATGTGGAAGGGTTAATGAATCAGTGCCAGATAGAAATTTACAAGGACAATGAATGGAGACTATTTATAGACTCCTCCACTACAAGTCTGAAGGCAGTATTACTTCATAACACTAAATGTTTTTGCTTCAATTCCCATAGCTCATTCAACCGTACTAAAAGAAGAATATAGTACGATGAATCTCATATTAGAGACAATAAAATATTTTGAGCATAACTGGCTTATTTGCGGAGATCTTAAGATTTTAACTATACTGTTAGGGCAACAATCTGGAAATACGAAATATCCTGGTTTTTTGTGTTTATGGGACAGTAGAGATCGAAAGAAGCACTATATAACGAAGACATGGCCGAACAGAACTACTAATTGCTTAAACCTCTTTCGAGGCTGGTTCTGCTAATATTGTACGCGAAACACTGGTTGATCGCAGTAAGGTATTGCTTCCACCCCTCCACATCAAACTCGGCTTAATAAAGCAATATGTAAAAGCTTTAAATAAAGAAGGAGAGTGCTTTAAATATTTGAAGAAAAAATTCCCTAAACTCAGTGATGCAAAAATTAATGAAGGTATCTTTGATGGACCACAAGTACGTACATTGTTAAAAGATAATGAGTTCGTTCTTGTAATGTCTGACAAAGAAAGAACAGCATGGGTCAGTTTTAAAGAAGTTGTACAAAATTTTCTTGGGAATAATAAAAGCGTAGAGTACAAGAAAATAATGGATGGAATGTTGGACAACTATAAGGAACTTGGATGTTTGATTTACTCAAAATTGCACCATTTGCATTCACATATAGATTACTTTCCACAGAATCTAGAGGATTTCAGTGAGGAGCAGGGAGAGAGGTTCCACCAAGATATCAAGAAAATGGAAAAAAGATATCAAGGACGATGGGATGTGAACATGATGGCTGATTACTGCTGGTCGTTAAAGAGAGAAAGTAATGAAAGAGGAGTCAAGCGTAAAAGAGAGTCACTTGTACGATCATTTAAGAATAAAATAGTAAGATACCATAAAAAACAATAGATAAATCAAGGTTCTCGATATTTGCTAAATCGAGGATACATTTAGTTATAATGTCTATCTCCGTTTACTCAGTGACCCCAAAAACGTTGATGAGTCCCTGCCTCTTTTTCATCTGATGAAGATAACGGTTTTGTCATCATCTCTGCCTCTTTTTCATCTGATGAAGGTGATGATGATCTTAAATAATCTTCAATTTTCCGAGGTGACATCAGGTTTCTTGTCTATTGAAGAAGAAAATGCCTGTACAAATGAAGGACTACACGGAAAAAATAAGTTTTATACAGTTTACGGAACTAATTCAAGAGTAGCAGATATGGAAGGCAGTTTTGTGGAAGTCAGAAAGATTAGTATATAGAATGTGATGAACTTTTTTTATTAGATGTATAGAACGTTTCAATATTATTTAAAATCCGAGGTGATATAGCATGGTCTGGCGCGCAGGTTATGAACTCTATATTAGAGTTCCCGAAAATGTACATTGGAGCGGATGCAATATCTGTTAGAGCAATTTACTAACGAAAAAAAGTATTATTTTTCATAATATTATTATTATTGCTCTTAATTTATTACACACCCATAAACTCATTTTCACTTATACATATAATCGGATGCTTGTAAGAATCGGTTCAAAAAATCTTAATTAATCGCTGAGGATTCGAACCCTACAAACACTACCTAACCTTAAATCTAACTTGCGCCACGCCGCGCCGCAGACTCTAACCAACTGAGCTATCGAACGTTTGGACTTCGTGGAAAAATCTTGGCTGAGCGTTACAGGAAGAGGATAAATATATGAGTCCCAACTTATAAGTAACTTTTAGGTTTCGTAAATTTTATGAATAGGCGTTTTTTTTAATTCTGATTAGAAACTTTTTATTTCATATCTTATAGAATAAAATATTTTTTAATCAAACAAAAGTCTCCAAAAAGTTACCGGCCGCTGGGAACAGTTTTTCGTTAAATTGTTTACGGCGTGTAGCAAATATTTGAAAGACTATTTGATATAATGCAGAGCTTTACAAAAACACTCAGTATCTCCGAATTAATGTATAAAAATCTCTTGAAGACTTTTTATCGATTTATTCCACAATAATTATAGAACTTTTTAATTTCAAGCTCACTTTAAAATCTACGGAACTTTTTCATAATTGCACCTGAATAATTTTACAGTTTATCTTTATAAAACTTTGTTTTCCGTGTATGTCTGATCTACTCAGGTCAAGACACATAAGTTATTAAATTAATACTAATGAATGTAGAATATTATGAAGTAATCAAACATTAATAAATATTAAAAACACAATCATAACAAATATTGTTTCAGCATAAAATTTTGAAAATTAATTCAAAATATTTTTATTTTAAATAAAAAAAAGCGCAAAATCAAAACCAGCAGTTCAGGAAATACGGATGAATACTTACTTGATCAAATTGATGAAAAATGCACAGAGTTGAAGCGCGCGTGTGATTCAAATCGGTAAATCATAGATGTGGGGTGGGCCAATAAAATGGATCCGCCTTGGTGTCGGTAATGTAGATCCCAGGCATACCGACTAAAACTCAGTCCCTAGCAGGAATCTGCATTTCCATCCGAGCGTAATGCCGACAGTCGGTAACTTAGCGTAGATCAGAAACTTACTCGTTCGGTAAGTGGCTAAGAACCCGGATAGCTATACTACTGCTCTCTGTATAAAATAAACTCGAGAGAGAAAACTAATATGACGCACCCTGACAGGTTGCTTTTGCCAGCTGCATTAAAATTGCACTTTCTTAATCTCAAAACAAAATAGAAACTGCTTTACTAAAAAATATCTTTGACATTAACCCAAAAATGTGATCTAAATATACAATCGTTTGTTCGTGAAGTTTGACCCCGAAAAACCGGATTCAAATGAATGGCCTTAAATACATATAACATCTTTTATACTTCTGTAAACCAAATTTACCGAAATATTTGAATAAAAATAAAATAATATATATGAAAAAAGCAAATAATAAGAATTTGATTTTCTAAATGTTACTGTGTTCTCACATAAATAATTGCAATTTATGTTTAAAATTATTAAAATAAACCTTTATCTACGCGGCACAGATATAAACATGTTATGAATCTAATAATTGATACCTGATTGTTATTTTCTGAAGTAGGAAAGAAAATAATGATAATACAGGTACATTCCTAATTTCGACGATTTTATTCAAATTCATTACATTTTTTTCATTTTGTTATGTGCATGTACAATAATGTGTAATTGTTACCAAAAAATGTTGATATTCTTTCTCAGCATAAAGATGAAGAAGAACGTCTTAGCCTTTTGCTTATCCACCTCCTGCAGCTCTTCCACCTGCTCCAAATCCTTCACCTGCTCCAGATCCTGCACCTGCTCAAGCTCCTCCACCTGCTCCAGCTCCTCCACCTGCTCCAGCTCCTCCACCTACTCCAGCTCCTCCACCTACTCCAGTTCCTCCACCTCCTCCAGATCCTCCACCTCCTCCAGCTCCCCCACCTACTCCACCTACTCCCCCTCCTACTCCTCCACCTGATCCAGCTCCTCCTCCTGCTCCAGCGCCTCCACCTCCATCTTTTCCACCTACTCCTGCTCCTCCACCTCCTCCAGATCCTCCACCTCCTCC
>CAKNYM010051393.1:147347-220027 GCA_932195095.1 Andricus curvator | reverse complement strand
CTCCTCCACCTGATCCAGCTCCCCCACCTGCTCCAACTCCTCCACCTTTTCCAGCTCCTGCACCTGATCCAGCTCCCCCACCTGCTCCAGCTCCTCCACCTACTCCACCACCTCCAGATCCTTCACCTCCTCCAGATCCTCCACCTCCGCCAGCTCCCCCACCTATTCCAGCTGCTCCTCCTCCTACTCCTCCACCTGATCCAGCTCCTGCTCCAGCGCCTCCACCTACTCCAGCTCCTTTACCTCCTCCAGATCCTCCACCTCCTCCAGCTCCTCCACCTGCTCCTCCACCTCCTCCACCTCCATCTTTTCCATCTCCTCCAGCTTTTCCAACTCCTCCACCTACTCCAGATCCTCCACCCGATCCAGCTCCTCCACCAGCTCCAGCTCCTCCAACTCCTCCACCTCCTCCAGATCCTCCACCTCCACCAGCTCCTCCACCTGCTCCAGTTCCTCCAATTCTAGCTTTTCCATCTGCTTCAAGTACTCCAGCCTCTGTAATAAATATAGATTATCTTTAACAAGCATTATAACTTAAATAATGCAGGGAGGTCGTAGGTCAGGGAAAAGACTCGAAACCAGGGAAAAGTCAAGGAATTTTATTGGTCAGGGAAAGTCATAGAAAAGTCAGGGACTTAAAAAAAAAATCAAAAGTCAGGGAATTCCTATAAAAGGCAAATTTGCCAACTGACAGGACAATAAATGTAAATTTTTATTTGAAATTGTCTCTGGATATTAAAGGACAGGGAAAATGAAAAAATGACTAGAGAAGAATGAAGGCATTTTTTAAATAAAATTTTGCTATTAGAAATTTTATTATTATAGAAATTTCATTAATTATATAAAAATTGATACATTTTGTTAAAAACTTTCCGTTTTGGTTGAAATTTTAATTTTTTTGTTGAAAATTCGTCTTTGTAGTTTGAAAATTCAACTATTTTGATAGAAAATGATCTTTTTGTTGGAAATTCATATCTGGGTGTTGCAACTCATCTGTCTCAGTAGAAATTTCATCTTTTGCGTATAAAAATTCAATACTGTTTAGTTGAAAATTAATCTTCTTTGCTTGAGGATTCAACTATTTTGTTGAAAAATATATTTTTTTTTTGTAATTCAACTGCTTTCGATTCAAAATCATAATCGTTTTTTGTTGAAATATCTACTATTACATAATTCGTTGAAAATGCATGTGTTCTTGTGAAAAAATAAACTACTGGGTTGAAGGTTGTACCACTTTGTTTAAAAATAATTTTGTCTTAAGATTCACAATTTTAGTTAAAAATTCATCTCTTAGGCTAAAATTTGAACTAATTTGTCAACGAATGATCTTTTTTAATTGAAAATTCAACTGCTTTAGTAAAAGTTGTGCTACTTTGGAAAAAATTTATATTTTTGGTTAAGTTTCGTCTATTATGGTAGCAAAGTCATATTTTTTCGTTAAAATAAATGAATAAATTTTTAAATTTCAATCTGAAATTCTAGTGGTCAGGCAAAATGAAAAATTGTTCCCGGAAAATTCAGCAAATTTTCAAAATTAAGTTTTTTGGTCATCCTGATAATGTGTATTATTGTTAATTATAAAATATTTTGGATAAAAATTATGCTTCAAAATTAAAAAAAAAATGTTCGTCACACAAATAAAAAAGTGTATAAAATGTTTTTTTTTCTTTCGCAAATAAATATGAAGTACTTTTTCCTGTAGAGTATAAGAATATTACTATTTATATAATTTAGATTTATATTATCTTTTTTAATTATTAAACAATTGTGTGTTACTTACCAAACGAATTGAGCAACAACCCGAAGGTAATCAAAAGAGTCCAAAGAGTGATCTTCATTTTTCTAACATAAGTAGAAAAGTCTGATTTTTTAAAGATTTTCGTGAAGTTTCTAGCTTGCGATTGATTTTAAGTGAATATTTTGCTGTATATATACCAGCCACTATCTTTTTTTTTGCCAAATGAAATCTGGATAAACTTTTTACATCACGTTCGCGTATCTAACACAAACATTTTGTCGAAAAATGTAATGATATTTTAATGCATATGTGCACTTTGGATACAAAATTGTATATGCTCGTGAGATAATATTGGCATAACCGTGTCTGAAAAATAAATTTTTAAGTATTATTAGATTGTGTAGCCTTCCAACATTTGTTTTACGGAAATTCTTATCTGAAAAAAATTGATTTTATTACGTTCGCGTGTGCAAAGATAACATTTTCTCATAAACTCTTATGTCATACTCGTGTCTATTACGTCTATTACGTATTATTTTTCATATTTTTCCAAAATCATGAATTTAATTTTGTCTCTTACTCACCAATTTCTAGAAAATTTCAGATAATTCATGATATAAATTCAGATATATATATATATATATATATATATATATATATATATACCATTAAGCCATTTCCCTTTCGGCGAGCCTCAAGGGGTAAGCGTGACACTACCCGATTCGGGTAGTGTTTCTAGGTCGTTTCTTGTAGTAAATAACTACAAGTGTGGGCTCACCACACCCACCACCGCCAACAGCAACGCAGTAGTATCAGACGGTCACCCATCCAAGTACTAACCGCGCCCAACACTGCTTAACTTCAGTGATCTAACGGGAACTGGTGTTTCCAGCGTGGTATGGCCGTTGCCATAATTATAATATAAATAATAATAATAATAATAAATAAATAATTATATTATTATAATTATTATAATATAAATAGATAATTCAACAATATTCCCTAATATTCAATAACATACTAGAAAAATCCGAAAAACTCAGAAATTTTCAAAGATATAAAAGACTATTCAAGGAAATTTCGAAATACCCCGGAATACTGATGAACTTGTAAATATATTTTGTAATCTTGCGGAATATTTCATATTATTTATTAAGGCTAGCCGAAAAAAACCGTGTAACAAACTTAGGGTGCTCATTATATTTTCACATTTCTGAATTTAAAAACGCTATACCCCAATTTTGTTTCTTTTGATGAAAATAATGGCTGTTAAATTCTTGCATCCTTAGAAATGATTTCATATTTATTTAAAAAAAAAACCCTAAATTTTACAAAAAAAATACTTTTCGAAAGGCATTCTGAGCCTTGGAATATGAAAATTTGTAATTTTATTACAAATTAATGATCTAAAGATGCCTAAAGTATACAGAATAATAGCCCCTAAAGAATGTAATATCATATAATTAGAAACTGTGGAAAAGTTGAAAAACCACACTTAACGATAAAGAAACAAATCTTCATACGAAAAATAAGTATTTTTCGAGGTTTTTACAGCTTTTAGTCTAGAGATTTCATGAATTTTAAATAGAATCATGACTATCAAAGTTTGGGATATAAAACAGTTGTCTATAAACGAATAATTAAAGGGTGTCCAAAATTCACGCAAGATTTGAATTTTGCGCCATTTGTGCGGTAAAGTGTTTCCTATGAAAAAAAAGACAGCGTGACAAGCTGACAGTTCAGGGTTATTAAAAATGGATAGCTACACAAAAGAAGAAGGCGTTTTCATTGTTGAGCAATATTTCGAAAATAATTAAGGTTTGGCAGCCAGTGCTCCCAACGATGGCCCGGTGCTCTAACGCGCATGCGTTAAGCAGAATCTTGCCATTGGTACTGAATAGAGATTGAAGGGAATATCTTATTTTTCTCTTCTCGCTACCAGTAGGAAGCTATTCTTCACGCATGCGCAGTACTGCTCCGGACCCTCGTTGGGAGCACTGTTGGCAGCCACATTTATGCCAAATGATCATGCTGTATGTGCCAGCAATGCCGTGGAGGACATTTGCCCGATATGCTATTCCATACATAACCCTATACTGTATACTTTATGAATCAATACAAAATTTAGCATGTTTAATTATAAACTTGTGTTTTCTACCAAAATTACTTCTTGCGTGAATTTTCCCGTGCAGAAATCGCCATATATATTACCGATTACCGACTAGGGCCTGATCTGATGTGTACTATCTGGTCCCGATAGGAAGAATTCTGTGGCCCTGACTCGTGCCAGACCGGGCTATGTACTGTGACGTCATATAACCGCTTCGCAGCGCCATCTCAAACCATATGCGCTAGATGTAATATAACCACAAACATAACCTTAATTTTTGTTTTCCTTCGTGCTGTTGTGTTGCAAATGTGCTGGGAGTGTTCGACCGTATAATATATTCTTAACACATTAATAATAAATGCAAAAATTAAGAAGCTAACCGCGAGTTCGCAAACATCGTGCTATCAGCAAAATTCCGTTCGAGATAAATTCAATGCAACCGAAGAGGAAGTGCTGTCCCACATGAGCACCGTCTTCTGGAATGCAAAAGACTGGGACGGTAATCGGAAGCAAAGGTCAAAGTAACAATTTTCAATTTCTAAGTTCCGTCATTAAAATTTTTAATGTTCAGAAAAAATTACATTTTATGTGAATCTTAAACGTTGTAAAATGGTCTGAAACACCTTAAAACCAAACCTTACACGAAAGTTTTAAAAAATTTGTTATTAAAAAATTGTCAAAGTTCACGATCAAATTTCTAAGTTCCGTTATTAAAATTTTAAATGTTCAGAAAAAATTACATTTTATGTTAATCTTAAACGTTCTAAAATGGTCTAAAACACCTTTAAACCAAACCTTACACGAAAGTTTGAAAAAATTTGTTATTAAAAAATTGTCAAAGTTCACGATGAAATTTTAAAGTTCCGTCATTAAAATTTTAAATGTTCAGAAAAAATTACATTTTGTGTAAATCTTAAATATTGTAAAATGGTCTAAAACACCTTAAAACCAAACCTTACACGAAAGTTTGAAAAAATTTGTTATTAAAAAATTGTCAAAGTTCACGATCTCATTTCTAAGTTCCGTCATTAAAAATTTGTAATGTTCATAAAAAATTACATTTCCTGTCATTGTAGAAAGTTATAAAGTAGTCTAAAATGCGAAAAAACGAAATATAACACGAAGAAAAATTGTAATCGATTTAAATTATTTATTTAAAAATTATTTAATTGATATTCCTGTTAACAGTTCGTATATTTTACATTTACGTAACGTCGTATAATAATAAATATTTAATTAGAAAAAGAGAGTTTAAAATTTGGTGTTTTAACTTTTTTGAGCTGTAGCTTATGAGGATGGCTTTTTCATCGGGTTTTCAACTCGTAGGTTTAGCGCAATGGTCAAGACTCTCGACTGCTAGGTGATAGATTTAGGTATAGATGTAGGTTCGATACCCCGTAGCGTTAGAAATTTTATTTGTAATATAATATTTAAAAATGTAATATATGTATTCACTCTACACAGGACCATTAATATTTAAAGTCAAAATACTCGCAATCAATTAATATTTATTTTTTAAATACCTTTTTTGTCATGTCGTTACTAGCCAGAATTGGCCGCCAAGTGCATACCGGAGTTATCATTTCAGCAACGGTACGATATTGGCAGCCGATCTTCGGCAATATTTTTGACGATACTGGGCTAGTGCTGGGCCGTATCTAACTTTGCACTTGGGTTGTGTTATAATTATTTTAAAGGATTTTAATTCCTAATAAAAAAGTCAATAATGTGGCTAGACTCGGGTAATTAATAGGGGCCAGACCGGGGGCAGATCGGGCGTTTGATCGGGCCCATAGACATGGCTCCACTGTGGCTACGTGTTTCATGATGAGTCTGGCCCTGACTCGATTTCCACATCTGGGCCCGATATGAACGAGTCTGGGCCCGGTCGGGGCCACGGCGAAATTTCTGCACGGGTTAGGACGCCCTTTTCAAAAGTTTTGACGATGAAAATATCTTGAGATAGCTATACACATTCTATCGTTGCTCCCAGTGGGACCTTGCGCTGGTTGTTAGACCTTTTTTTTCATTACATATACATTCATATCATTACATAACATTCTAATGCCAAAACAAATATTCTTCTAGGCGATAATATAGAGAATTTCGAATTTAGATTTGAAGGGTCGTGGGGTATACAGGCGTAAGTGCCAAGCCCGAATTTTTTAGGAGACACAAAAAACACACTTTAACGCATTTAACTATTAAAAAACAAGGAATTACTTTCGAGCTATCATTTTTAGTATTACTGACTACTTTCTGTAAGAAATAATTTACGAATAATATGTTTATTGCCCTTTTGTTTGTTTTTATGCGCATGTGAGTCAACATAGTACATATTTGTGTAATAAACTCTTTTATTTTGCGACAGGATTAAATAAAATTTAGGGAATTCATCAACGTTTTAAATAGAGATGTGCAAGATCCGGAACCGGATCGATATTTTCAGATTCGGATCCAGCAGTTTGCATAGCAGACCCGATCCGAAATTTCTGTCCGAATCCCTCAAATACCCGATCCGGTAGTTTTGGGATCGGGTCTCTAGTTGACCCACCCGAAAATAATTTGTTCGGATGTGTGCGTGATACAACCGATCTGATATTTTTCGGTTCGGATCGCTAGATGGCCCGAACTGAAAAATACCGGAACGGGGCGGATCTACAATTACTATTGATAACACTGCCCGCTCGTGGTCAAATTTAAGGTTTCGGACATATGTGGTGGCATGTGGTGACGCATTTCTGGCTGCGCAGTAGACTTGCAATCTATGGTGGCGCACTAGATTCATGTCGCACTTCCGGATGCGCAGTAGACTTATGTGGCATACTTAGTTGCGCACTAGAGTTATATCGCACTTCCGGCTGTGCAGTAGACTTTTGGAGCATTGGTGGTTGCGCACTAGAGTTATATAGGACTTCCGGCTGCGCAGTAGACTTACGAGGCATTAGTGGTTGCGCACCAGAACTATATCGCACTTCTGGCTGCACAGTAGTCTTATGTTGCATACTTAGTTGCGCACAATGATTAATTCGCACTTCCGGCTGCGCAATAGACTTATGGGACATTAGTGGTTGCGCAGTAGAGTTATGTGGCATACTTAGTTGCGTACTGGAATTATATCGCACTTTCGGCTGCGCAGTAAACTTATGTGGTATAGTTAGTTGCGCACTAGAGTTATGTCGCACTTGAGTTATGCCAATTCCGTAAATTTTGTCAATTCCATGAATTCCATCAATTACATGAATTCTGTTGTTACAACCTAAGTATAATTATCAACCTTCCTGTAAGTAAGTAAGTAAGTAAGTAAGTAAGTATACCATTTAGCCATTTTCCTTTCAGGGTATGCATGACACTACCCGATTCGGGTAGTGTTTCTAGGTGGATAGTTTCTTGTAATAAATAACTACAAGTGGGGGCTCACCACACCCACGACGGGTCAACAGCACGCAGTATTCTCGAAGGGTCACCCATCCAAGTACTAACCGCGCCCCCCCTGTAATTTTTAAATAGTCAAAAACTATAGCCTTTGAACCCAACGAGCGTTCTTGGGTAGAGGAGGAATCTACAAACTGAACTCAACCGTTATCTTTGGTTGAGTTTATTATTTTTGCGGGGACGTATCCATCTACTCTTGTCCAAGAGATGCTTTTACCTCATGCTCAATGAGATGAGCAATTTTTCTAAATTTTGCGTAGCCAAGGTGAAAGACAATAAATTGGTTTTAGTAAATCACAATGAAACATATATGTTCTGAAAACCCCTCATTAATTATGGTCAGCCGACAATTATATATCTACAGGTACACCCTGCCATGATAAGGGAGAATGGATTCAACTTACGTAGTTTCACAAATGTTCAAGATAAAATATTTAATGTATTGTTCTCAAGGGTGATCAGTCAATTAGCATGGTTTCCTAGCTGCTTGAAGATCGTTTGAATAGGATTCAGTTAGCATAATGTATAGCTGTGTGAAATCCAGATCCCTTGAGACCAGTAGAGCCTATTTTATTTGGGAAATTACGTACATACACACCCTATTATAATAAGAGAGAACGGATTCAATTTGCGTGGTCTCACAAATGTTCAAGATAAAATATTTAATTTATTGTTCTCAAGTGTGATCAGTCAATTAGCATGGATTGATAGCTGCTTGACGATCGATTGCAAGGCATTCAGTTTGCATGATTTATAGCTGCATGAAATCCAAGTCCCTTGAGACCAGTAAAGCATCACATGACTTAATCCTACCTTTAGAGAAGGGAACGAGAAAGGTCTAACCTTTGTTGCGCCCTTGCCTAATGGAATGTTTTGTCCTTTGAACACATGCGCACACACTTGGGTAGTGCGCGTGAGACACCCTTTCCACTGTCGCGATATCACTTGTTTTCCAAAAACTATTGCATAATTGGCTTTAAACCGAGAGTCTGAGACAACCTTGAAAATCCCGTCGTCTTTCTTATGCTTTAACCTTTGAAACCCAAGCAGCAACGTTATTAATTCACTTCACGGTAGTTTCTAGGTTCTACTGTGTAATGAGTTAAGTTTTCTTTTTAACTTCGCGGCACCGTCTTAGTCACTTTTTACTCAAGAGGACGCGGTCTTCGCTTTAATTTTGAAATGGGGCACTTCGTTGGCCAAGTTTTATTTTAACGTCTTACAAATGGTTCCAGCGCGCCCAAGTCAGGGAACGGAAAGAGAACTCCGTTTTGCACTTCTCGGCGTTTTCCACTTTCGATTTCGCGACGCCGTTTTTGTCACTTTTAATCGAGAACGCGGCCTTCGCTTCAATTTCAAGAGGAAACCGCGAGCAAACCATATAGGGTTACGCGAGGTACCGTGGCTACCAACTCGACGGGCGCGCAACTCTTCCCGAATTCACAGAGGATCTTCGGAAAACTACTTGCTCGTCACAAGTAACTCGTACGACTGCCTGGAGGTTTTTCGAAGGATGCTCTTTGTTTACTCCCTGTCGGTGGTTAAGGTGGGGAATTTAGATTACCAAGTTATTTTTTTTAGGAGAATAGGTTGGGAAATATGTGTGTTGGACTTTAGCTTGACCGCTTAAAATTTGGAACTCTCAGCAGCTATCTCTTCCTTGTTGGCAAATAGCATTTCAATCGAACTGCATTCCTCTGAGGTTTCGGTTTGCAGTTTTTCTCAGTTTTCAGTCTGTCAGGGAATTCTTGATTTCGAAATTTACTTTCGAAATCTACTTTTTATTTCATGAGCAATTACTGCGGGTCTCACCTTTCAATTTATCAAAGTGAATTTCTATTCTCTGAGACCCCCCTTTCAAGTTGTTCGAAATTATTTTATTCTGAATCTGCTCTTTGCCCCATGAAAATCTGCTCATTTTCAAGGAAGTTATGGCCGTTGCAAGTTTTCTCGTTCGGAAGTGTTGTTTGAGCAGGGGAGGAACGGATTAAATAGGGAAAAAGGAAATTGGGTTACACCGACACGGTGGTTTACGCGGAGCAGCCTCGTGCGCTTCGCTTGTGTGGTACCTCGGTATCTCCTGGGACTTTATAGTATGTGTGGGGGTCATTCAAATATACCTGCGTTCGTCCCATGTGTGCACGCGAGTGTTATGATTTATACTTCAGCGATTCATTCTCTCATTAATTCCTTTCTACATTTCTTAATTCTCGTCTTTGTATACTTTCGGTTGGACCTAACCCTTTTACATGTTACTTAACTCTAGTTACTATTTTAGATTTCTATCTTTCTAAAATTACAATTGCGGTTCACAATTATTTCCTACTAAAATCTCTTTGATTTTAGATATGAATTTGGTGAATTGTGTAAACTCCGTAAATTCCATGATTTCCGTAAACTCCATGAATTCCGTGAATGCCATGAATTTCGTGAATTCCATGATTTTCGTGAATTCCATGAAATTCGGGAATTCCGTGAATTCCATGATTTCCGTGAATTCCATGAATTTCGTGAATCCGTTGAATTCCGTGACTTCTGTGAGTTCTGTGAATTCCATGAATTTGGTGAATTTCGTGAATTTCGTGAATTCCATAAATTCCATAATTTCCGTGAATTCCATGAATTCCGTGAATTCCATGAATCCGATGAACTCCGTGAATTCCATGCATTGGATAAATTCCGTGTATTCCATGAATTCCGTGAACTCTATGAACTCTATGAATTCCATGAATTCCATGAATTCTATGGATTCCGTGAATACCTTTCTAAATTCCTTAATTCTCGTCTTCGTATGCTTTCGGTTGGACCTAACTCTTTACATGTTACTTAACTCTAGTTTCTATTTTAGATTTCTATCTTTCTAATATTACAATTGCGGTCCAGAATTCTTTCCTACTTAAATCTCTTTCATTTGAGATATTATCTTTATTTTATCTCGTATTCGGAATTCAAATCGAATTTTATTTTGTTATTAATTGCAGTATAAATATTTTCCTCTGGTTACGCAAAATTGAAAAAGAATTCTTCGATTCGCTCGAGCCCGCCCATTCTTTATTGTCATTATTCCAAAGTGCTGACTTGGCTGCCTAATTCATGATCACTCTAGTTATGTTGCAACCGTAGTGTCACAATTGAGGAACAAATTATTTCGACTCTAAACAGATAAAATTCGAGAGTTCAGAATTAATTTGTTCCCTTTTTCTCTTTTAAATTTCTTTTGTGGTACCCGGTTTGCACGTAACACTGTGAATTCCGTGAATTCCATGCATTGTATAAATTCCATGTATTCCATGAATTCCGTGAACTCTATGAACTCTATGAATTCCATGAATTCTATGGATTCCGTGAATTTCATTAATTCCATGAATTCCGTGTGTGGTGACCACCCGTTAGCAGCAATTTATATGTTATATTAATTAGTCTTGAATTAATTTAATTCCATTTATTATCAAACTACTTCAATCTTAATTCGTTTTCCCATTTCGGGTTATATTTCAAAGACGCTACCGGAAATCAGTTAGGCACTGGATGGTTCCAGCACTTTCTATAGGATTCTAGGCGCGTCTATGCTTGTAAAGGGTCTTTCCAGAACCTTCGATGACGTAGTCCTCTTCCCGGTCACTTTGTCATTCGTATTTGCAGTAAAATATATTTAATTGTTATAGTTAAAATAAAGCTATTTATTTCGCACACCCAAGAACGCGCCTCCATACCGTGAATTCCATGAATTCCATGAATTCCTTGAATTTCATGAATTCCGTGAATTCCATGAATTTCATAAATTCCATGAATTTCGTAAATTCCATGAATTCCGTAAACACCGTAAATTTCATGAATTCCGTAAATTCCATGCTTTCCGTAAATTCCATGAATTCCGCGTATATCATTAAGCCATTTCCCTTTCAGGGTTGGCGTGACACTACCCGATTCGGGTAGTGTTTCTAGGTGGATAGTTTTCTTGTAGTTATAAATAACTACAAGTTTGGGCTCACCACACCCATAATATGAAAACAGCACACAGTATTCTCGAATGGTCACCCATCCAAGTCACCCATCCGTGAATTCCATGAATTGCGTGAATTCCATGAATTCCATGAATTACATGAATTCCGTGAATTCCATGAATTCCGCTAATTCCATTAATTCTGTGAATTCAATGAATTCCACTAATTCCATGAATTCTGTGAATTCAATGAATTCCGCTTATTCCATGAATTCTGTGCATTCCATGAATTTCGTGAATTCCATGAATTCGGTGAATTCCATGAATTCGGTGAATTCCATGATTCCGTGAATTCCATGAATTCCATGAATCTGATGAATTCCGTGAATCCCATGAATTCCACGAATTCCGTGAATTCCATGAATCTGATGAATTCCGTGAATCCCATGAATTCCGTGAATTCCATGAATTTCGTAAATTTTATGAATTCCGTAAATTCCATGAATTCTGTAAATTCCATGATTTCCGTAAATTCTATGAATTCCGTGATTCCATGAATTCTGCAAACTCCGTAAATTCCATGAATTCCGTAACTTCCATGAATTCCATGAATTCTGTAAGCTCCACGAATTCCGTGAATTCCATTAATTACATGAATTCCGGGAATTACATGAATCCGATAAATTCCGTGAATCCCATGAATTCCGAGAATTTCTTGAATTCCGTGAGTTCTGTGAATTCCATGAATTCCGTGAATTCCATGAATCCAATGAATTCCGTGAATCCCATGAATCCAATGAATTCCGTGAATTCCGTGAGTTCTGTGACACTTTAGTAAAAGCAGAATGTATTTCTGTGAATGAATGTTCAAATAGTGCACCTGTTTATAGAGTTTGCTTACAATTTCTTTATAAAAAATAGTTGAATCATTTCATGAATGAATTTCTTGTATTAGGATTCCGAGTTTATTTCGATTGTTTATGGAAAGATAAAAAAAAGTTGTAAAAATTGACATTTTTTCACTTTATCTGGCAACACAAAAATGCAGTTAAAAAAATGTCAAAAAATCGGCTCTTATAATTCTCTTTGGAATACAGTTAGGAGTATTTAAAAAAAAAGAATTAAAATCGGTTGAGAATTGTCGGCTCTAGGCTGTTTTGGAACAAATTATGACGTTTTGCCCCACTGTGGGCGCTGTGTGGGGCACGGTGGATATTATAAAGTATTTTTCGAAGCTTCTGATATCGTGAATTGGTTGTATGAACGTTATAAATATATTAAAACTATTAAATCTTGCAACATCACGTACGAGGTACAACGGCATCGTATGTATTTCAGGAAGGAAGAAGTCATAACTGGGTTTTGCAACATACTTTACCTTGATTGATGAGAAAATATTTATTTACTGTTGAAAATGTATGGAGTAATTTTCCTTCGTTACATTAAACACTTCAGAATTATTACGTTGTATACTTTTTATTCTACAATCTTTAGATTGTTAAAATAAACAGCATGTGAGTAATAACAATCTTCGCTGATAATTTGAGCTTAACCTGAAAAAATACTCACATAAAAATCACATTTCAATCATAATTTATAGGACATTTAATTCAAAGCCGGCCACCATAACCCTCTCTCCTCTAGTTCTTCTACAAAATTTCAGTAACAAATGTCAGCGTATGATGTTCTTCGTTAGTAAAGTTCATTACATGTAGTAGTGTTAAGTGAAGCTATATAAGTAGATTTGTGTGAGTCAATTAACTGAAGAATGCGTTTTTCGCCTGTTAACTGTTATTTATAACTTTGTAATGTAAATAAAGAACCACAAATCTGTTGTCTGCTTCGCAGTACGACTTTTTTTATTTTATCGTGAATACGTTGGAGGTCTAAAAGAGGGTTTTAATTAAGCCCTCTTTTAGTCCTACAAGTGGGAAAAATAGACTTATGTGCCACTTTGGAGGACTAAAAGAGGGCCTAAATTCAATATAAATGAACCCCTTTATAGGTCCTCCTAAAGCCTATTAAGACCTACATTTAGAGGTCTAAAGTAGGACTAAAATTTTGACTCGGGACATGTAATTAGCAGAGAGAAACTTTAGTAGTCTAATAGATATTATTAAAATGTATTCTGTTGTATATAACATTTTAAGTTTAAATAATATATAATTATTGGCTAGAAATTGTGAGTCCTATTATTCGCCATTCATCAATTCTACGTATAGTATGTCTTAAATGCAATTTTTTCCGAACATATATGGATCTCATTCTTCTTATTTTGCTTGCGTAAAATACAAATTTTCAAGGAAATAGTTGAAGTGTCAATTAAAAATGATAAATTTTTAACCAAAAATGGAATAGTAACATTTTGAATTTAAAGAATTCATAGTTTACCAAAAAAAAATGTCAACAAAGTAGTTCAATTTTCAACCAGAGGGATGAATTTTTAACTACAATGTTGCATCTCCAGCCAAAAAATAAATGTCTAACAAAGTAGTTTAAGTTTCAACCAAGTAATTGAATTTTCAAGCAAGAATCTTAATGTTTTACCAAAAACACGAAATTAGTTTTCAACAAAGAAAAAAAATTTCAATCAAAAAAATGTATTTTCAAGTAAAAAAGATAAATGTATGATAAAAAGTTAACTTTTCAGTTAAAAAATTTAATTTTCAAGTAAAAAAACGAATTTTCAACCAAATAGTTAAATTCGTTTCTTTTTTGGTTGAAAATTAATTTTCGAAAATTTAACTATTCCATTTGTAGTTGTAAATCTATCTTTTTTTTTAGTTGAAAATTTGAAAAAATTTCATCGCTTCGATTGAAAAAAAATATATACTATATATATATATATATTTGAGTTCATCCGAAGCCCCAAGATCTGGCTGAAATGGATACCTCCCTTTGTGGAGATATCTCGCAAGAGTCCGACCTCTGGACCATCAATTGCTCAGTTTATGGTATTGCGAGAGCTTTGGCTGATTCAAATCGAAGGCTAAAACTGACGATGGATCACAAGACCAAAAGACGCTTGCATCAACTGAAAAAGAAGATTGGATGGGCAAGGCAGAATGCGTCCGTGAAAAAAGCACTTAGAGGCACCAAGAACGTTTTCGCTGCTGGACCAAATTGTATCAAGAAATTCTAGTGGAAGAAGTTTACTTTTACACACCAACATTTGGCCCGCATGTTCACCTCATATTTAAAGTCGGAGACGCCCATTCCGCAGTGGCTGGTGTTAGGATGCACTATACTCCTACCGAAAAAAGGCAACTTGTCCAACCCAGAGAATTACAGGCTAATAACGGTATAAGATCTTTACAGCTGTCCTGTCCTGTCCAACAGGACTGTTCGACGGAATGAGCCTGTGTGGCGAGAGATGTACGAACAACATAGCTCGAAAAAAGGTGTAGCAGGCTGTCGAGAGAATCTGCTCTTTGACAGGTGTGTCTGTAAAGACGCTGCAGCCCATCAGCGCGTCCTGTCAATGGTTTGGATTGACTACCGGAAAGCTTTCGATTCAACCTTTCATAGACTTATCATCTTTCCGTTGGAAAGCTTGAAGGTGCATCCACACATAGTGAGATGCATAGAGAGATTGAAATTCTTCTGGATACCTCTGTGGTGACACTAATCAGCGCGCGCATAAGGTCACTCATGTATTATATATGGATGACCAGAAGATCTATGCCTCTGGTAAAAGCAAACTTCAAACTGCTATAAATGTCATCAAGAAGTACACAGGAGAGATTGGGATGACTTTGGTTTGGACAAGTATGTCAAAATTAATTTGAAGAGAGAAAAGATTACTGGCGTTCCCAAGGACCCTGGGCTTGTGGATATAAGTGTTGTTAGACATTTTAATACTGGAGAGACCTATACATACCTGGGCGTGCCTCAAAGCCGCATTCAGGACTTAACATCAGTGAAGGAGTCTCTCTGAAGCAGATGCAAGCATCTTCTTCGACAGATTTGGTCTTCCAATCTGTCGGCGTTGAACAAGGTATCTGCGACTAACATGCTTGTCGTCCCGGTTCTACTCTACTCGTTTGGAGTGGTTCAATGGACGAAGAACGGGCTTAAGGCCCTTGATATCAACATCCGTAAGATCATGCATATGCAGAAAAGCTTGCATATCAATTCGTCAGTTCCGCGATTCAACGTTTCACGCTGTCAAGGCGGACGCGGACTTCTGAATCTCCAGTGTCTTCATAACCGAATTGTTCTAAGTACAGCTTACATCGTTGCGAATGGCAGAGATCCTCTTCTAAAAATGATCAGGAACCACGAGATAATTGGCGAAGGAGCGTTTCTTTACAAAGCCGTGGAGTAAGCGGCCGAAACCCTTGGCTTGAATTTTAACATCGGAAGTGAGGAAAGTGCATTACTTCATCTAGATGCTTCACTTCTAAAAGCCGAAGTGAAGAAAGCAGAGGTTGAAAAATTTCACTGACAGCTACTCGACAAGAAAATGCCAGGTAACTTTCACAGAAATGTAGAATAACTGTCCTTGTCGAAGAAGCAAAATTTTGCTTTCCTCAGATCATCAGGGCTTAATTCAGGTACAGGGGGTTTTATTTTCGCATCTCAGGACGGTGTCATTTCCACCTTAGCATACCGTGACCGCATTTTATGTCAAGACGTTCCCAGTGATAGGTGCAGAGCGTTTCATGCACACGCTGAGTACCTAGAACACATACTATCGGGGTGTCCGACGCACGCAGGAACGACGTACATCTACAGACATAATGCGGCCCTAAGAGTGCTTTATTACCATCTTTGTCGCTCTTACGGTGTTGGTCGCGACCCTGCCCTGTCGAACGCTCAAAGGGAGATAGAGTCAATTGTCCAAAACGAGAAGTGCCAAATTTTCTGGAACTACGATTTTCGGACAGCAGTCTCCGTTGCACACTCGAGGCCTGACTTCGTTCTCCAAGACGTCGAGAAACGAACTATATTCGTGATCGAATTCTCGGCTCCGTCCGAATACAACATGACTGCTAAGGAGAAGGAAAAAGAGGAGAGGTATCAAGACCTGACTTTGACAAGGTCAAAGTAATTGTCCTTGTGATCGATGCTCTTGGAGGTGCGAAACTATCACTGGTTCTTAACCTTAAAGCCATACCCGCATGCCAAAAATATGCCAAGGCACTTGCGAGATGGATGCAGAAAGCTGTCATCCTTGGGTCGCTTCGTGTCCTGAAGACACCCTTTTTACTCTTTTTTTAAATTATATATATATACATTTAATGCTATTTTGCATTATTTATTAAACAAAAACTATTCTCAATTAGCGATTCGGGTTGCCGTGGAAACCATCTTTAGTGCCTCTTCTACTCGTGTATAAATTTTCAAGTAGATCTGTGCAACGGTGTGGCTGGTTTCGAGCCTCAAGTGTAAAAATTTTAATTTTATATAGTAGATATTTTGTTGAAAATTCTTCTTTTTTGCTAGAAAATCCTTTTTTTGTTATAAATGCAAGTGTTTGGTTAAAAATCATCTGTTTTAGTTGAGAATTTAAGCATTTTGTTGAAAATTCGTCTTTTTGGTTAAATTCAACTGTTTTTTATTTAAAATTAAAATATTTTATTGTTAAAATATCTACTAAGGTAAATGCACTAGTAATCGTCACCTTAAGCCAAATTGGAAATTAAAAATGCTTATAATTGTATTTAAAACACAATTCTTATTTCCACAAAGGGCTTAACCGATTAAAGCAGATATAGAAAAACTTAATTTTGATCACTTCTCATGATATTTGATTGGAGTCAATTTTTATTCACGATAAAAATTCAAATTATGCAAATGCGTTAGTTATCGTCAGGCACGTTACCAAGTATTAAAACGAGAAAAGTATACTAATTTGGTAAAAGGATATTTAAACTGACCTAAAATCACGTATTTTATCATACGCGGCAAGAGCGAGTCTTGTTATACGAAAAATACTGGGCCCTCTGACGATAACTAATGCAGTGACGATTACCAGTGCATTTACCTTATTAGATATTTTGTTGAAAATTAATGTTCTTAGTTTGAAAAATCAACTCCTTGGTTGAAAGTTGAACTACCTTCTTAACAATTCATTTTTTTATAAAGATTCATAAATTTAGTTGAAAATTCATATCTTTGGTTGAAAATTGAAATAATTTGTTGGAAATTCGTTTTTTTTCAAAATTAATGTTTTTAAACAGAAAATTGAACAATTTGGTTGAAAATTCAACTGTTTGGTTGAAAATTGATTTTTTTCTGGAAATTTTATATTTTTCGATTGGAAATTAACTTGCTATGTGGAAAATGCATCTTTTCGGTTAAAAATTAAAGTGTTTTGTTTAAAGCTCATCTTTCTGTCTTGAAAATTCAACATTTTGGATGAATTTTTTTCTTTATTGACTGGAAAATCTTTCTTCGTTGAAAAATTCAACTCTTGTTGAAAATCAGTCTTTTTTATTTAAAAGTTTATTTCTTTTGGTAGACATTTTTTCTTTTTTTCAATTGAACTATTTTTTATTTAAAATAAAAATCTTTTCTTGGTTAAAATATCAACTATTACATTTGCTGTTAAAAATTTATCTTGTTTGGTTGAAAATTCAACTAGGTAATTTATGCAAGGCCCCTTAGATCAGAGTAGACCATTTAAAAGTTAAGCATTAAAAAACATCATTAAGTTCAAAAAAAGATATGTAAAATTAAATAATATCAAATTAGAAAACCTAAAAATTCCACGTCATAATCGGTCAGAATAGAACAATAAACGATTTCAGCATGAGGGTAATAGTATATATTAAAAATTAAACAATTTTGAATTTAGAGTATTTTAAACTAACAATCGAAAAATAGTTATTAGATGTCAATCATAATTTGTATACTTGTATGAATTACAAGTCAATTAATAATAATTGATTCATGTGCAATTTATAATAATAATTTATTTTTATTTCAATAATTATTAATTATACCCGGTTTATATTGCGCACCTACAGCGGCCAATGAGGGCCGCTGCGCCGGGCGAATGCAATAGCTCTACATGGCAAAGTTGCGATCACTGGGCAAAGGTATAATATTTGTGAATATTTACGAATACTTCGGAATATGTGGGAATATGTAGGAATATAAGGCAATATGTAGAAATATGAGGGAATATTTGGGAATATTTGGGAATATTAAGAATATCACGAATATTTGGGAATATAAAGAATATCTGGGAATATTGAAAGAATATTTGGGAATATTTAGTGAGTGTACCAGGAATATCTGAGTGGTCGACCCCTCGTTAAAAACGTTATATGATCTTCAATACTGTTAAAACTTTCAACAAATGTAAATTTTGTATCAAGATTATGAACATATTATTAACAGGGCCATAAGTTATAATAATGATTTTTAGTAAATTGAAGCGCATGTTGCAATAAGCATGTACTCCTCCAAGCTGCCGGTGCCTCAAGAACCGTCTTCAAATACAAATTGCAAAAATATTTCAATTCTAATTTATGACTCTAGTTCATCAAGTATTCAGTGCATTCTGACGGCCAGAAATAAGGTTAAGTCAAAACTAAATGGTCGAATAATTTCCTGAGAACGAACATCTTTTAATTCTAAGGGGTCTCAAAAATGGATTTTTCCTCCATAAATTTTAGTAAAACATCTCACATTATGTGTAAAAACAGAGAATATTATGGAAATTAGAAAAAATAAACTTTTTATCACCAAAAATTATCCTGCTTTAAAAAATGGATGGTCTAAGAAACTCCCAATTTCTATATTTTTATTGTCGTCGACTTTCCGCTATGCTTAATGGCTCACGAAGTACACATGGCCCTGAATTCAAGTGATATGGAATAGCGTTCTATTTTTATGTTTAAAACGTCATATTTTATGATTTGACATTGAAATAGATTCTGGAACCTATTTTCAAGTATTGTTAATAAACTCTTTCATTTTGTCTCTGGCCTAATTAAACTTTGGGAATAATTACAAAATAACATATATATAAAATAAAATATTTATTTGATCTTGAAAAATAATATGACATTCAAGGCAATAGTTTATTCTGTTATTTATCATAAGATTCAAATGATACTATCAAAAGTAAAAATATGATACAGAGAATTTTGAATTTAGAGTTGATATTAGGTCCCAATTAGATAAATAATTTAATCACATTATCAATATTTATACTGAAGGGTATAATGATAGAAAAATATAGATATTAGTATTGAAAATATTACAAATAGTTCAATGAAACGTACTGTCTACTATTAAGAAATATTCCTTAGGACTAACCCATTCCCAACTCATCCAGGGCTAGCAATACGGAAAATTCCATAATAATCGCCCTGGTACTATATTTAATCGGTTATTCTTACGGAATGTTCACTAATACTCTATAGTGTCTTTTTGTTTTAATAGTGAAATTTTATTAATAAAAAAAAAATAATAAAAAAATACGTAATAAAAGAACAGGGCTATGATGTTCTGGCTAAAACCGAATTAATAAAATTGAATTATTTAATAATTGAACGATTTATTTCAATTAATTGATAGCTGACAAACTCTTTTTCTTCGGTCGTTTTCTGAGTAAATTGCTTAGCGATTGAATAACAATTTTATGAATTAAAAATGTTTCAAGCTTCAAATTTAAAATTTTAGAATTTGAAAGAGTTGTAAATTGTAAGTTATAAGTGGTTTAATTTGCAGTTTAGTTTTGCCTTAAGAGTTCGAAATCTTTAATCTTATTGATAGAGAACAATTTGAATGAACAGAGAAATGACCGAAAATTTTTTATCATCGCGCCTCTATTGAAACTTTGAGTTTCGATACCTGTAGAGCGGGTTGAAACACGGTGTTTGCATCCCTGGGGTTGAAACATTTTGTTGGAAAGCATGATTCGGGATGCGGATGGATGCTCAGATAGGGACGATCTACCTGGAAGAGAGATTGTAACTCGAAACGCCAGGCCTTGGAATCCCGTCCCACCAACTTCAACAAACAGACGGAAGTGTTGCCACCTCTCATTCAGACCACTTTGGAGGGACGTCAAAACAAAAGAATTCAAAAAAATTAAGGAACCTGGGCTCGCACGGACCTGGTGTGAGTGGTGGCCTAGCTCTTTTTATCAACAAATCCTACTTAAATTGCGAGCTTATTGATAAAACGGCATATTGGATCCTAGTACGACTCACAATATCAATAGGACGAATTTTATCTTGGGAATTTGTTATTTTAATCCAGTGGTTGATATTGATGTTATTTTACAATTATTTGAAGAAACCTTCCGTGCATTATCAGATAAATTTAATAACGTTGCTACCATTATTTATGGCGATTTTAATAGTAGGGTTGGATGTTTGGGTCAGGGTCCTCCTGAGATTTTTACTCACATTGATTTTTATATTAATCGTGATGATAGTCAAGATATTTTACGTAGCAGGAGGGGGATGAGACTGGTTAAAATGATGGAAGATAAGGAATTCTATTTACTAAACGGCAGATCGCGAATTCACAATCCAGCAAAATTGACATTCGTGAATGCAGGGTGCAAAACCATAAATTATCTGGTTTGGTGCAATGCTGAGGCACTAATTTTAATAAATGACCTGAAGGTGGATCACTCTGTGATCCACCTACTTCTGTTAGTAAGTCTGACATTTCGAAAGTAAACACAAATAAGTCATTAACCTACCTCAAGTTGGACGTTAGCAATCAGGAAATCTTTTCGAGCGAACTCTATTTATCAAATAAGCTTAAAGTTAATTCTGAAAAAATCGATATTGACGGTTTAAACTCGAATCTTACGGAGGCAATTGTTGATAGCGTGAGATTAGCTGATATGTAAAAAGAGAGGAAAAGGTTTTGTGGTCAACCGTAAGCGTGACAAACCCTGGTTCGATAGTGATTGCCAACAAGCAAAAATTTCATTACTTGGTGCATTAAAAACTTCTAGCAGGGCTAACTTTTCTGACGAGACTAAATTAAATTATATCAAAGCTAAAAAGTCGTACCAAGTTCTAATCAGTCGTAAAAAATCGAGTTTTGAAAATAGTATTGTTGTGGGCCTTGAGGAGGCTAATGACAGTAAGACTTCTTGGGAAACCGTGAATAAAATTAAAGGACTGAAAACCAAATCAAATACTCTCAACACAAAAAATTGGGAAAATTATATCCGCTTTACACTCCCACTGAGACGTCTGTTTCCATCCTTATTTATAGATGTTCGTCACCCGTTACTACATAAAAAAAACCTAATAAGGCCCCAGGGTCGGATTATATATCAAGTACTTTCTGTACAAATTTGCCTCCTAATTGGCTCCTGTATCTGGAGTTATGTTTTAACCAAATATTTGAAAATTAGAAAAATGGGAGTCTTTCTGTCATATTATCCCGGAAGCGCAAGCGGGGTTTCGCCGGAATAGTGGTTGCGTTGATAATATCTTCAATTTGGCCGCCATTTTTTAGATATATCTACAAAAAAAGACAGACAACTCTATTCCATAGTAGTCGATTTTTCAAGGGTGTTTCCCTCGGTCAATCATGTCCTCATCTGGACAAAATTTCATGATTTAAGTGTAAGCTCGAAAATAATTAGGATACTGAAAAGTTTATATGAGAGAGCATCAACCCGCGTAAAGGTGGGACATGAACCCTCAGATGAGTTACCGATTACGGAAGGGATACTGCAGGGTGAAATTTTGAGTCCGATAATATTCAACCTCTTAACTTCCGACATTCAGACTTTCTTTAGGGGAAAAGGTCTGGTCGGCCTTAGAATTTTGGGTGATAAAGATATTATTGTTTTAATTTATGCAGACGATTTAATTATTCTAGCCGAATCCAAAATTGATGCAATAAGAAAACTCAATGCCCTGAAGGAATATTGTAACATAAATAAACTAACGGTCAATAAAGAGAAACCCAAGTATACTATTTTCAAAAAAGGCCGAATTGGCGAAAATCTTCTTGGTTTGAAATATGACGGCAATCAGCTGGAGTTTGTTTCTTGTTTTGATTATCTTGGTATGATTTTTTCTAGATCAGGAATGTTCTGTTTGGCAGCTTATGCCGCAGCCAGCAGAGCTAACCTAGCCTCGACAGCGGTAAAAAATATTCTAATCCGAACCAAATGTTCCTACTGGCCTTCTATTATCAAAATACAGGACTCGCTTAAGGAGAGCACCTTATTATATGCGTCTCATATTGTCGGTCTGAACTATTTAGAAGTCTACGAAAAAGCACAGGTTCGTTTTTTTCAAGAATCTTTTCCGCTTACCGAGAAATACACCTGACTTTGTAGTCAGGTTAGAATTGGACTTATCCTGTGTGTCTGGTCAAATTATAAAAATGGCGTTGAACTGGGCGCCACGGATCTTCGATATGGATGACTCGCGTTACCCCAAACTCTTTTTGCAAAAACTGGCTCAAACCGCACTCAGTAAAAACATCAAATACAATGTGCTGGGTCAGCTTATAAGATGCCTGGGAGGTTCGGGCATTAATCACAATTTAATTAAACTAAATATTTACACCCTTAAAGGTCAAATTGTGGACATGGTTAACAGATATAATGAATACATGTTCTCTCAAGATTTTATAAGATTGGAAAATAGCAATTTTAGTGCCATTTAGAAACAAATTTTTTACAATGATCCACAACTTCAACAATTAACGTGAGTGACCCACAACAAATATGTCAACTATGTAATCTGAGTGAAAAGGAGGATCTCCTACACATCCTTACAAAATGTCCAATTTACTCGTCCATTAGAGATCACAATTTTGGTAACTTACAGACGATCAATGGAAACAATCTATATCTCTTATTGTCTTATACTGATCCAGCGACTCTCCGCACAATACATAATTTTATAAATACGTTTTTGAAAATTAGGGCGTTCTAATTATTTGAATAATCACTGACATCTGTAGAGCGTGACAAGTAAGAACCGAATTTTTGTACATCCTTTAACTCCTAGTTATATATATTTATTTCTTTTTTTTATTTTAGTTAATATTGGCTCTCCGTTGCCACAGAATTTTGCATTCTTAAAGGCAATAAACATGTACATGTACATACATACATATGTATTGTAATTTCGTTCCCTAAGTTTATAAAATCTTAGCAGGATTTGGAGGCGGGCGAGGGGGTCAGAAAATCTCACGGTATCTTACATGAGGGGAGAGAGGGTTGAAAATTTAAGAAAATCACCGTGCGTTATTCATAGATGACCCCTTATTTGTTTATTAATTTATTATTATTTCGTGAATTTATGATTAATACATACTAATATGACTAGTTACTACTATACTATTATCAGGTAAATTACAAGTAATACTTTGACAATTATAAATAAAGTAAAATATTTTTTCACATTTAATCGTACTAGGTACTACAGTAAGCACTAGATTACCTAAATAATTGTAAATGTAAAACAATTATACTAAAATTAAATCAGAAGAAATTTTAAATTCCAACTTTAAATTATATATTCAAGATTAAAATACAGGAACGCTTTTAAGAAGTAGCGAGAAGTTTATGTCATGTGATACTAAACTGTAAGTTTAGTATATAGATAGATAGATAAACGAATATTTTTTCAGCCTGCTGGCCTTAACAAAATTGACTTGCTTACACTTCCATTTTTTACAGAATGTTCTTAAAACTAACCCTTAAAAACTAACATCCATCCATACCTTATATCTAAGATCGCTCGCTCTTATCGCCTTCTCCATTCCTCTTCATCCTTTCTTCTTTTCTTCTCCATCTTACCTAACACCCGCTTCACCCATGCTACTGCCCTTTTGTCCCCCCTTTCATGCATCAATACCTCCATGCTTATCCCACTCCTCTCCACCTCCACGCACTCCTTCAAGCAGTTCTCCACTCTTGCATCCCCTCTCCCACACAGTTCACACATCCTTTTCTCCCTAGGAAGCCACAACCTATTCAAACCCTCCGTGCACCCACATCTCATCCTCGCTATAAGCTGCTGATGTCCTTTCTCTCCTTTCTCACACAAATATTGTGCTCTCGCCCTAGGCATAATCCACGCATAGTTCCCGTTAAGACTTGACTCTCTTATTCTCTCTTCTCCTGCTGTCTTCTCTCTCTCTCCATGCCGTTTTTCTTAACCATCTCATATTCCTTCCTTCCTTCCTCGTGCATCCTTCTCACTTCATCCAACTGCAGTCCATTCATTCTATAATATCTTTCCCTTTCAACCCCCATCTTCCCACCCCCTCTTCTGTTCTCCTTCTCCCACCAACACTTCCTAACTAGCTTACTTCCCCCTATTCAACAAATTTCTTCTCATATTTACACGCTCGACGCCCCGTTGGAATCCCTAAACACGTTCTACCCGTCTCCCTCCTGACAATATAATTAGGCGTGTTCCTTGCCAACCCCAGTGTCCACTTCACATACCTCCCCTGTGTTCTATTTACCTCTTCACTTTCCTTCCATCCCCACACCTCTACTCCATAAAATAGCACACTCATCACTAGTGAGTCGAACAATTTCATTCTTCTTCCAAAATCATCTGCAAATAATTTCTTTCCCAACCCCCACACCTGCCTCATCACCACATTTCCCCTCCTCACTCTCTCTTTTATGTGACCCTCCACTCCCGCATTCCTCCGAAACAAGAAGCCCAGGTACACAAACTCTTTCACCTCCTGCACCGCCTTTCCCTTCCACTTCCACTCCCCTCCCTTATCCTTCCCACCTCCTCTTTTGAACACCATAACTTTAGACTTTTCCGCATTCAGCTCTAACCTATTCTTATTCAAGTATCTTTTCAACCTCTTCATCATCTCCTTCAAGGCCTCCTCGCTTCTTGCCAGCAACACTATGTCATCTGCATACGCTAGTGACCATATTCTAACCCCTCCGACCCTAAGTTCTCCTGCAACTCCGGCCTCCAGCTTAATTTCCGTATCCGTGATTAAAATCGCAAAAAGCGTTGGGCTAAGCGGACACCCTTGCCTTAACCCCCTATCCATCCCTCCGAGATGCACTCCCCTCCTCTTACCACGTGCTGAAGAACTTAGATATTGCCGATAGTACTCCTACCCGCCCTTAAACCCGCCTGCGTCTCCGGCAGTATCCCTTTCCCTCGACATCCTTTCTTAGCCTCTTCACCACCACCATCGCGTATACTTTATGCGCCGTATTCATCAGCGTAATCCCTCTATAATTTTCCTGCCTATCCTTATCTCCTTTCTTATACAGTGGCACTATTAACCCTGCTCTCCACCCTCCTGGGAATCCTCCCTCCCTCCATACTTTCTTCACTACCTCCTTCAGCCTCTCCCTATCCTCTTGTGTACTAAACAGCCACACTTCGTTCTCTACCCCGTCCAGCTCTGTTGCCTTTGACCTTCTTAGCTTCCTTATCTGTTTCTCTATCTCCTCGTCATTCAACTGCTCCATCTGTGCCTCCCTCGTTCTTCAACTCCGATCATCTCTCTTCCTTGAATCTGAGCCCTGAAATGATTCTTTAACACTCCAATGGTTGCGCCCCTTATAGTGACATACTTGGCTGCGCTAGATCTCTCAGATCAATAAACGAAAATCAATGATCCTGAAGAAATTGTCTGTCTATAATTTTATCTGGGGAAATGGTGTGAGGGCTAAACCTTATTATTCAAAAACCCTTTATTAAAGTATGTACTAAAATAAACGTTTACAATAATTATTGTACATAATATGGCTTTCAAACACTTGTACAGCCTTTCACTATTGGTCACTTTCTCTAAACTACATAAAACGAAATCAAGCAAGTTGACATGCTGTGGCATACACGAAGAAAATGTTAAGGAACACGTGGGACACGAGACGATATGACATGACATGGCACATAACATGATATGACATATGACATGACATGACACATGGCATGACGTGACACATGACATGATATGACATAGGACATGACATGGCACATGACATGACATGACACATGACATGATATGACACATGACATGACATGATATTACATAGGAAATGCCATGGCACATGACATGCCATGACACATGACATGAAATGATACGACATGGCATGATATGATACATGACATGACACGACACGACATGACACAAAATGACACATGACGTGAAATTACATGACACATGACTTGACATGACACATGAGATGACATGAAATGACACATGAAATGGCACATAATACGACATGAAATGACATGACACATTACACATGCCATGACATGGCATAACATGACATATGACACGTGAGACGACACGACATGTATGTAGTACACCACGAGATAGGAGGATAGGAGGGGGGAGGGGCGTTTCCTGCCATTCAAGTAGGCGCTGTGAAAAAAATACTGTCGTATGGATCTCTCAGATCCAGCGCAACCACTGGAGTGTTAAAAAACTCCCTACCTTCTCGCTTATCCCCAATCTACGCTTCCTAAACCTACTAATTATCTTCCACATGTCCCCCCCCCCCTGTCTTAACACTTCTGAACTCCTCTTCCAGATCTTACTCCTTTTCCTTTTCTTTCTTCTTACACATCAATCTGAACCCCTTCCTCATTTCTACGTATTGCTCCCTTTTCGCAGTCCCCTCTTCCCACTTCTTGTGCTTCCTCTTCACTTTCTCTTTCAAATCCTCCGATATCTCTTCCAGCGACTCCCCTTCAAAGCGTACCTTCCTTAACTGCTGCTGATACTTCTCTATCGCCTCCCTCGTCCAGCTCACCCTCTCCCCCATCGAAACTTCTTTCCCACCTTGGCTTCCGCCGCTCTCACCCCTTATTCACAACCCCAATGGCTGATGGTCTGATTCTACCCTCCCTTCCACTGAGAATCTCTCCGTCTCCTCCCACCCTTACATATTCATGACTACATAGTCTATCACCGATACCCCTACCTCACTTACATCATCCTCCCTTATTTATCATCTTATCGTTCGATTTCCTTTCAAAACTCACCCCTTCCCTGTAAAGGCCCCCTTATCTCCACATCCTCGCATTAAAGTCCCCCACCCCAGTACCACCATACCCACCTTTCATTCGCCTAGCAAGTCTTCAACCCTTTCTTTAATTCTCTCCATCCCATCCCTATTGTACACTGTCACAAACTTACACGTTACTTCTCCTATCTTTAATGCCCTCATATGCATGCCCTGCCCCTTTCCCTCTCCATGAACTTCCTCTTCTAATCCACCCTTAACCCCCGTTATAATTCCCCGACTAGCCCTTCCTTTCTTCTTCACTCTGACCGCCCTCTATAGTCTCCACCTATACCCCCTTGGCAGCTTTGGCTCTGTTCTATCTGATTCATTTCTCTCTACCCACGTCTCTACCAGTCCCTCAACATCACATTTTTGGATATATCTCCAGAACTCATCTTTCTTCTTCACCCCTGCTACGTTCCAGTACAGCACCTTCACTACTCCTCCACCCTGCCTTACCCCCACCCCCTACTTCCTACGAAACAAATTCCCATTTTCCTATTTTATTTCGCATTACCCCCAACTTTTCTTTCCAGCTCTCCAAATTCACAACCGCCACTTCGTTCTGCTTTCTCCCCTCTAGCCTAACTTTCCCTACCTTGCATTTAACCCACCCTATGCTCTGTAGTAGCGCTTCCATGCCCTCAATTCCATCCCAGTTCTTTAGCTTCAACCCTCTTATCACAATATTATTTCTCCTGTCTGCCTTCTCTTTTCTTTCCATTCTCAATTCCATTGCCCTTATCCTTTCCCTATTCGCCCTCTCCTCTTCTCCATTTTTACGCTCTCCCACTTTCTCTATATCATATATTCTACCCTCTCCGAAATACTTTCTTCTCGCCCTCCCCCTGTCACCTACTTCCATTTCCCACCTGCCGTCCACATCCTCGAGTCTTTTTTCTGTTCTTTCTTTCCACACTCTAATCTCCTCTTCCATCTGCTTCATTTTAATTTCTTTTTCCTTCCTTACAGACACCACCGCCCTCTCTAAGCCTTCCACTTTCCCCCTCAGCTCTTTCACCTCCTTTTCTCATTCCTCATCTCTGATTCTCAAGTCCTCCCTCATGCCTTCCATCTGCTCCTTAATCCCCCTTACGTCTTCCCTCAGTCCCCTGATCTCGCCTAACAGCATCCCTAATGCCTCTTTTTCCGAGTGCCCCTCCATTTTTTGGGGAGGTGACCTACGTGTTCTTGTACTTCTCTTGAACGGACTCTCTACCGCGCTTTTCTCCGGACTCTCTTGGCTGTCTCTCTTCCTCTTCAAGAGATCCTCCACCTCGCTTGCGCTAGACGCTCTCTCCCTCTCCTTCTCGCTCAAGACTAGCTCAGTAGAGATTGCCGGAGTCCCGGTACTGGGTGTTTGTACTTGGCCAGTACTGGCTTGTAATGCTACGCAGTACTCGCGTGTGGTACATACCCATGTACTGCACACCAGCGGTTGTTTACTGGCAAACTGCTGGCGTACGAAAATGCCACAGTTAATTTTAAAAATGATAAAAAATCATCGACTTGTTTTCAGAACGCATCTACTTCATACATTTATCACCATACGACTGCATATAGTCCAAATATTATTTATAATTTCACAAATGTAAATATTCAAACTTTTTGGTTAATTTCAACACCCTCTATTGCTATACTCTAACTGTATGACAGAAAACATATTTAAACAATAAATATTAAGCCACAGCTGGAAAAGTTGAAACACCAAATTTTAAACTCTCTTTTCCTAATTAATTATTTATTATTATATTACTTTATATAGATGTAAAATAATTTTAATACTAACGGGAACATAAATAAAATAATTTTTAAATAAATAATTTTAATGGATCACAATTTTTCTTTGTGTAATATTTCGTGTTCTCGCATTTTCGAGCATTTATCAACTTTTTATAATGACACGAAACGTCATTTTTTATAAGTACGTAAAATTTTTAACGACAGAACTTAGAAATTTTATCGTAAACTGCAACCATTTTTTTATTAACAATTGTTTTCAAACTTTTTTCTGAACATTTAATTAAGCCTTTTTGGCAAGTTTTTGGAACTTTTTTGCTACTACTACAAAGCTATTTTGCTTCTCCTTCTATCAATTTCAAACAAGGATTTAAATCACCATTTAAAGTCTTCTCCCGTATATTTTCAGTGAACTGGATGACGTCTTTCAAACATCAATCAAACTTTTCGCACCTCTATCCAAAGTGACAATAATGTGTCTCGAACTAAAAAAATTTTTTCTCCTATTTTTCGGAATCCAATGACATTTTCAAATACGGCTTTTCACGCTTATTGATGTATTTGTTGAAACATTTTTTTAATTTGCTGTCGTGCTCGCTATTTTTCACAAATTATTAATCCAATTATTAAAAAGCGCATGGCGCTATTTTCCATTAATTCTCGAAACTATCTCGAAATTACTCGAAACATTTTAAAACTATTGTCGTCAGGAAACCCGTATTCGTGATTGGATGAAGCTCTCATTTTTTTCCATTCAGAAAAAGTGTCTGCAAACTTCATGATTATGAGAAATATAAGGTTATTTAAATACAATGTTCAATAATAATAATAATAATGGAATTTAAGTAATCAACGTTATTTAAAATCAATCTTAAAAAAAAAGAATTGCATATTAACCATGTAAAAGGTCCAGTTTTTAAAAATGTTTATAAAGTGGCGTTGGCTTGGCTACGAATAATATGAGTTTTATAGACTCGATTAAAACTTAAAATTACATTTTCAATATTCAAACTAACTTATAAAGTTTATGCACTACGCTATGTTAAAAATTAAATTCTTCAGCATATAAGCGATAAAATTTCTCAAATTTTATAGATTTTAAAAATTAGAATGTTTAACTCAAAAATTTTTGGTAATAATTTTCAGATGCCAGAGATTCTTTTTAGTTATAATCAAGAGGGAATCTAAAAAAAAAACACTTTTTTCTCTACTATTTCAATTGATGAATTTGAATAATTATTCAAAAAAAATTTTATTTGTTCTTCTTATACTTAAAATTCAGTGCATATTTAGGTAGAATTAATGTAGCATTTTGAACAAGATAGATGAATTTTGAACCAAATAGCTCAATTTTCGACCAAAAAGTTTCATTTTATGCCAAACAGACGATTTTTTAACCAAATATATGAATTCTCAACTGGAATACTTGAATTTTGGACGAAAAAGAGGAATTTTTAAGCAAGAAGATTAATTTTCTACAAAAAAAATGATTTTTCAATAAAAGACATGAATTCTCAACCAGATAGTTGAATTATCAACTAAAGAGGACAAATTTTCAACCAAACACTTGAATTTTGATTTAATAAAGATCAATTTTCAACCAAAAATGAAATATTTAACTGTCAGTGAAAAAAATTAATTTTCAACCAAAATTATGAATTTTCAACTAAGATTATCAATCTTCATCTGGAATAGTTGAATTTTAAACAAAAAAAATGAATTTACAACTGAAATGATCAATGTTCAACTGGTATAGTTGAATTTTCATCCAAAAACATGAATTTTCAACCAAGAAGATTGACTTCTATCAAAAAAATGAATTTTCGTAAAAATACATAAATTTCCGACTAAAAAAGATAAATTGTCAACCAAAAATTGAATAGTTCTCCTTTATTCATAATGTACCCCCTAAGGGTTTACATGACTTCCATTTCTTACAACACTTCCTGCTATGTGTTTTATAAAATCTTATCCTTACTATTTACAGTTATTTACATTTATTTACAGAAAATCTTATATCTATATCCTTATTTCTATTTCTTGACGATAGCGAAATTTGGGAAGTGTTAGCGAACGAGTGAGCGAGCGATCAAAAGCGAGAGTGCAAGAGAGAGAAGGAGAGAGAATAATAACGCAAACGCATCTTAATTTACTCATGCTATTACATAACCATTACTTACAAATCTTTACGCTTCTAATTTAAGCGACTTCCGTTTCCTTTTTCTTTCACTTCTCTTGTAACTCCATTTTGCCATTTTTTGCATACATTCTTTCATCCTTTCTCATTTGCTCCCCTAGCACCCTCTAACTCCTTCATCCACTCTTCCCCCAAACCATCCTCCCCTAGAATCTTTACCACATTCTCTTGCCAGCTTCTTTTATCTTCCATTCCTCTCCTACATCCTTCCTATCCATGCTCCCATGTTTCCTCTTCCCATTCACAGATTCTGCACTTCCTGTTATCTTTCTTTTCCCAATACATACCTGCCCTTACCTCGTTTCCCAATCTAAATCTTGCTATTCTGGTCCATCTTTTCTCTCCTCATCCCTTTTCTAAATACTTTGGTACTCCTTCCTTTTTTATCATCTCATACCATTTATTATATTTTGATTCCTCAATCATCCCCCATCTTTCCATTAATTGTCTTTCCCTCTCCCTTTTTCCACTTCTTCATAGTTGACTCCAATCCCGTCTTCTATATCTCTAGCCTAAAAGAACTCCCTCCTTTCTTCTTCCCATCTCGTTAATTCCATCGCCCTCCCTCTCCTTTCTTCTACCTCCATCAAACACTTTCTCGCTAACTCCCCTCCCTTTCCCTCCCTCACCTTCGTCTCAAAATTCCATGCCCTTTTTCCCGCTCTAGTACTTAATTTATCCCTTTGTGCTTCTTCTCTCACCATATATCCCGGCGTCCTCCAGTCTATCCCTAGCGTCCACCTTATATACCTTTCTTGTAAACTCTCAATCTCTTTCCTTTCTTTCCATCCCCATATCTCTGCTCCATAACCTAATACCGGCCATACCAGCGTATCAAATAACCACATTCTCATTCTCCAATTTTTTTTAAACCTTCTTTTTCCTATTCCCCATATCTGTTTCATTACCCCTGCTGCTTTTTTTATCCTTTCTCTTATATAAGCTCTATGATCTCCATTTGCTTGCAAGGTATATCCCAAATACTGAAACTCTTTTACTTCTTCTAATTTTATTCCCTTCCATCTCCCCGTCCATTCTTTCTTTCATCCTTTCTTCATCCTCTGCCATCAACACTATATCGTCTGCGTATGCCAGTGTATATATCTTTTCGTTCCCCATCCTAACTCCTTCCCATCCTTTTCTCTTCATTTCTTCTTCCAAGTCAGATAATAATATATTAAATAAAAGTGCGCTCAGAGGACATCCTTGCCTTACTCCTCTCACTAACCTGAAACTATCTCCTACTTGCTCTCCTAGCTTTACCTTGCTTTTTGTCTCTCTAAAAATTTCCGATACTCTCTTTATTAATCCCTCTCGTATCCCCTTTTTCACCATAACTTTTTCTATCTCGCATCGGTCTAATGAGTCAAACGCCGCCTTTAAGTCCACGAATATTGCTACCATTGCCCCTTTCTCCCTTTTAATCCTCTTATTTACTAAATAGTTCAGAACATATATATTGTCGATCACCCCCGTCCCTTTTCTAAACCCTGTCTGATTCGGTGGCTCTATCTTTTTCTCAACCACCTCTTTTTTTAACCTCTCTGGCCACCCCTCTCCTCTCCATACTCTATTGCACATTATCCATGCCTATTCCTTTAATTCTCCTTTCATAACTTTCCTCTCTAACCTTGCTAGTAGTTCCATAAAATATTTTTTCCATTCTACCATCTCAATATCCTGGTTTATTTATCTAGCTTGTCCCTGACGTCTTCCCATTTCCTCATTTCTTTCCTAAGTTCGGCCATTTCCTGCCTAATTTCTTTCATTATTTCCTCTACCCTTTTCTCCTGCTTTGCTTCATACATCCCCATTACTTATATCATCATTTCGCGCGTTTCTTTCAATCATTCTTTTTCCATCGGATTCCATCGGCTAAAAGCCTCAGCTCTGTCTCTTTCTGTCCCCTTATTTTTCTCATCCTTCTCTACAAAACTATGTTTTTCCGGCGGCGATCTGTACATTTTTTAATTTTTCATGCTTGACCCTATTTCTTTCTTGTCTTCACTGCTTCCACTCTCCCCTCTCTTCCTTTTGATGAATGCCTCAATCGATCCCACGCTCTTGGCCCTCAATCTATCCTTTACTACCATCTTCCTATATTTTCCCCTTGCCCTCCTTTCTTTGTTCACCCCTATTGGTGTACTGAAAACTTCCTGGTCTAAATACTGTAAATCCCTGCTTTCCTTGCTGGTACTCGCTCCGCTAGCCATGAATCCAATTCAAATTATCCCGCCTTCTATCGTTCTCTGTCTCTATCTATCGTCGCGTCTACCTGCCTTGCCTTTCCCCTTCTCTACCCTGCCCTGATACGACCAACCTGGTCCTCCCACCCCGTCACAAACCTCAAACCCACCTAACCTCAAGTTCCACACGAATCTGTCTTGATCCCCAAAAATATCCTCACCCCCTTGTCAATCTATCAATCTCTCAATCAATTCCTCACCAACGAACCCTTCTATACACATCCACAATCCACTAAAGTTCACCATAATTATCCGAAAAACTCAGCACAAAAATTTCACCGCTACCACACACTTTCACGCGGGAAACGGAAGTCAAAAAAAAAATTGAATAGTTAAATTTCCAATTTAAAAAATTAATTTTCAATCAAAGAGATGCATTTCTAATTAAAATTATGGAATATTCAATTGCAATAGTTACATTTTCAGTTAAAAAAAATTTAAATATAACAAAAAATTAATTTAAAAAAAAAGTAAGTTTGAAGGCAATAGTGATATTTCAACTAAAATGATGAATGTTCAATTTAAAGTTAAATTTTAAACCAAAAAGATGAATTCTTTACTAAAATGATGGAATATTTCACTGAAATAGTTAAAGTTTCAACTGGAATTAATTTTTAACAAAAGAGTTTAACTTTCAACCAAGTAATTAAATTTTCATTCCAATAAAGATGAATTCGGAAAGAAAAATGTAGTATTACATTAGTAAATGTAGTAAATATTTTTTAATCCAGAGAGAGACAAAATTGCTTAACAAACTGTTGAATTTTCAAGCAAAAAGATGAATTTTCAACAAAAAAGTTTAGTTTTCTACCAAAACGAACGAATTTTCAACAAAATACATGAATTTTCAACCAATAATATAGTTATAGTTAAATTTCGCGTTACAGCAATTAATTTCAAACAAGAACAAAACGAATATCCAACAAAATAGATGATAACAGCAATAAAAGCCTATTTTACAAATAAAGAATCATTGCTATTCGGTTTTATATTGCAACTTTTTAAAAGGGACCAGAAATTAAACGTTTTAGTATAAAGACGTATTTATTTCTCAAAACTGTTATTTTTGATCCACAAACTTATATATCCTTTTCAACATGTCTAAAAACATGCATGCGCGCGCGTAGCGCGCTTTTGCTAATATTCCAATTATTAAAAATAGCATGGCGCCCTTTTCGATTATTTCTCGAAACTATCTCGAAGCTACTCGAAAGAATTTGAAACTATTGTTGTCGGGAAACCCGCATTCATGATTGGATGAAGCTGTCGTTCCTTTTTCCTGTTTAAACTGAAAGATCTGAAAACTTCAGGTTTATGAGGTATGTATGGTTATCTAAATGATATGATAAAAAAAATAATAATCAATGAAACAAAGGTGCCCAGCATTTTGATATAAAAATGTTTAGAGATCCTCAAGGGAGAGTTGGTACACGTGGACGTCGTTTTTGATTGGTAGGACCAATCAGAGCTATTTATATTTAAGGTATTGAAAATTCAACTTACGATATTCTGCAACATTTCTGTTTGAACAAAAAAGATGTTACTGTAATTGAGAAATTTTTAAATGCTAAGGATGTTGGATTCAAACTCTGAAATTCAATTTACACATTTCACTCAATAAATATTATAACTAAATAACTTTTAGCTCTTTAATACATCTATGAAAAAATAAGTATCATTATAGAGCGAAAAAGTATGCAACTTTATAAATATTTGATGAGTAGAAAGGAAAAATTGGATTTTAAGGTTAGAGTATTTATCCAATTTAATTGTCAGAGAAAATTTGTTTGACCACTTTACGATTGACAGCAAACAACAACTCAGAGTTGAGGTTAGTCCTTACGCATGCGTTGTCAAGCATATGTTCAAATTTTGTGACGACTTCCGTATTCCGGTTGGCCCTAGTCGAGTGGTGGGGTTTCACGTGTCCCAACTCTCCCTAGAGGATGTCTAAAAAATGTAATTTGTATATTTTTTCAGAATTCTAAAAAAAGAAGCTTGTTAAGAATTTTATAATTTTTCAAGAGAATGAAAATATTTCTTAACATTCCTGGGAAAATTTGAACTTACTTTTTATGTAAAAAAATTAATTTCAAAAGAAAATTGACAAAGATTTGAAAACATTTTTAATTATTTCTTAAAAATTCGAAAAAGAACATGGACGATTTTAAAGCTAGATTTTTCTATTGGCAACATTACAAATTTTTATAAAAAATTCGATCAACTTTGAAAGAAATTCAGAAGTTTTGAAAAATGAATTTCAAGGAAAAATTGACAAAGATTTCGAAACGTTTTAAATTGTGTACTAAAATTCCGAAAGAAAACGTGCACGATTTTAAGGCTCATGTAGGCGTAGGGGGTAATGCATCTTAGAAAACTCACCTGAAAAAATCAATTCGAAATGCTAGCGCAACGAATGATTATCGGGGGTAAAGGATGCTTCTTTAAACCAGTGACGGTGCCAGAGGGTGCGGATCTTGACTCTTTCTTGAAAACTCACCTTAATTCAGCATCGACGTCAGCACAGACCTGACTTGCCTCCTTAAACCAGCCAACTAATGGCTACGTGCCTGATTCTTCTTCGTAACGCTACTCTCAGCTTAGACTTTCAGACACCACTGGCTCTTCTCCACAACGTACGTGCCCTAACCTAAGACATCCTGATACTACCGGTATGTTAAACACTCTATCTGACTTAAACTACTCGAGTTTATATTTCAGCAACTCGTACGACTCTAGTAGTAGTAGTTAGGGGCCGCCTTTGACACCGACGTCTTTCTCTGTTAATCCTCATAGTTCTTCGGCCACTGTTTTCGATGTCTCACCTCCGGGTCTTAACCAAACGTCAGCTAATAATTCTAATTTACGATCATTACGTGTAGCACATATTAAAGCTAGATCTCTTTTACCAAAGTTAAATTATATTATAGACCTAATTTACCTACATAGTTTAGATATTATAGTTATCTCCGAGTCGTTGCTCCATATAGAAATTCCCAGTTCAGCGGTGGCGATTAATGGCTTCAATGTGATACGAACGGACCAAAGGAGCCTTGTTACTCGTAGAGGGGGAGTCGTACTTATCTATATTAGAGACGACCTGCGGTTCGACTTGTTGGTCGATGACTCGATGCCTCTCAGGGGGTGTTTGACAGAGGACATCCCTGTAGACTAATAATAATACACGTTAAAATAAAAATTGGCTTTGTAGCTGTCTACAGGAGTCCTAAGTCGAATGCTGTTTGGGACGACGATCTAGAGGACGTGCTGATTCATGCGAGTGGTGCAGCGGACCATATATTATGTGCAGGAGATTTCAATATCGATGTCTTTCGCACGGACCAGCCAGGTTGGGGGAAGCTTAATGATCTCGCTCGCTCTTTTTCCCTAAATCAGATTATCGACGAACATACGCGTAATACGGATAATTCCTCTCCAACAATTGATCTAATCTTGATAAGTGAAAAATTGCAGTCGTCGGATTCTGGATTCATTAAATTGTCGAAACCGTTTCATCATGATATGGTTTTCTGCATGTTAGATGTGGGGACAGTCCGTAGGCCGGATATATTCCGCTTTGGGACGGATTTCAAAAGAGTAGATATAGATATGTTCGATAGGGCGGCAAAAGTGGTGAATTGGGACAATGTACAAATGGCTGAAACGGTTGGAGGACAAGGTGAACTACTTCTCTCAAACTGTCCTATCGTTGATAGACTCCTTTTGCCCACTTCAAAAATTCAGAATTGCCAGACCCAAACCTCCGTGGTTCTCAGATGCGGTCAAAATGATGTCGCGAGCCAGGGATAGAGCACGCTCCATATGGCGAAGGGATAGAACAGACCCCAAACACGCCAAATACGCTTACCTCCGTAATCTCACAACGGCGGCCTTGCGTCGCGAAAAGGTCGGATTTCTGTCTAGCTTCCCGGAAAAACCCTCATCTAAGCGAATTTGAGAAAGGGTAAATCAAGCGGGAGTTTTGTCTGGGCAGGGAATATGCTCCTCGGGGGACGTCTCCCTTGATCCAACGCAGATCAACAACTTCCTCCTTGATATCCTCCCTCCAGCAACGGCATCTGTGAAAATAATCCAAGATCCTCCTAGAGACAGCCGAAGTAAGTAAACGTCAGCCTTTCCAATTCCACGAGATTGACCTCAGTCAGTTGTCAGAAGTTGTATGCGGCGGTTAAATCAATTAAATCTGCGGCTACCGGCTCCGATGGTATAAATAGTTCCGCGATACTGCTCTGTGTCCCCTCTTGCTTGCCTGCTTTACTCGAAATTGTGAACTCCTCTCTGAGGACAGGGATATTCCCTACAGCGTGGAAGGTGGGAATTGTCCGCCCTCTTCCAAAATGTGACCGACCAATTTCCTACAAGAATTTACGCCCGATTACTATTCTCCCTTACCTGTCAAAGATCCTGGAAAAAATTTGCCTTCAGCAGCTCTCTTCTTACATAAGCAATAATGGGATCCTCTCATATCACCAGTCCGGTTTCAGGAAAGGTTTCTCGGCGGCTACAACCCTGCTTCATGTATCATACGAGATAGTCCGGTCACTGGACCGTTCGGAAGTCACTATTTTAGCCCTACTCGATCTAACTCAGGCGTTCGAAACTTTCGATCACCAACTTTTTCTAGGCAAACTAAAATCTGAGGGAATTTATGGGAAAGAAATGTCTTGGTTTAGTGGCTTTCTCTCGCATAGAAGCCAGCGAGTTGAAATATCGGATACCTTAACCTCCCGATCGTCACCCATCCGACCACTAAGTAAGGGGGTGCCACAGGGTGCCCTTCTTAGTCCGCCTCTCTTCTCTGTTCACACCAACGACCTTCCAGATCCCTTGATAAAATTCCTGTCGATTTAGGAGACGGTATCTGGGGACAAAGTGAAAGTCACGATCCATATGTATGCGGACGACATGCAGGTATATGTCCGCTTCAAACTGGACGATCTAGATGTCGGTACCGCAGTGTTGTCCCCAGCTTTGAAATTCATCACGAGGTGTGCTGAAGAGCGAGCTCTTGTTATTAACCCTGCTAAATCCGTTATTCTTCCTATAGGCAACTTTAAAGATGCTCGCTTGCCCAAATTTGAGATAGGCGAATCCTTGTTGTCCGTCGTAGCTCAAGCGAAAAACCTAGGTCTTAAAATGCAATCCAGTTGGAGTTTCGAGGATCATGTAACCACTTGAATCAAAGCGGTGTATCTGCGGTTAAGAAAATTGCATCATTTTCTTCGCTCCCTTCCACTCAGCGTAAAACTGTTGCTTTGTCAGTCATTGGTACTGTCCCTTTTTGAATATGCGTATACGATATATGGCCCTTACCTGAATGCCACTCTGAGAGAGAGGATACAGGGGGTGCAAAATTCATGCCTCAGATTCACATATGGAATTAGAAAATACAACCATACTACACCCACCCGCCTTGCAAGAATCTGGCTGGCTGAAAATGAAGCACAGATGGGAAGTGCAACTATGTGTCCTCTCTTTCAGGGTACTCTCACAAGGCGTTCCGGAATATTTATTTGATTTATTGACATTTGTAGAAGATAAGCGAGCTAGAAAACCTCAATGAGATCCGATGGCAAGCTATATGTCCCGCGAGCGAACACATCGAAAGGGGAATCCATCTTTTCCTACGCTGCTCCGCGCTTCTTAAACAGCTTAAAAACCCGGCTGGCTTCTTACTGCATCCCCACTGTAAGGAAGGAAACAACTGAACGCCTTCGCACGGCAACATGATTTGTCTCTTCATAATAAGTAATTTTATTCTTGTCTTCTTTTATCTTTAAGTTCCGTATTTTAATATAAGTCCTAGAGTATTTCACATTATGGTATCACAATCAGTTTCTATCTATTTCTGCAATGATCTCGAAAACTATATATTGAAGCCCTAGTTTTTAAGTTTCGTTTACTCACAGTTTAAATTAGATTAAGAGGGTTAGGTTTGAAAGCAGCTTTAAGCTATACCTCGCCCTTTGGTTTCTTATGTTACTTCTGACTGCCATGTACATATCCTTCTTTTTACGAACTCAATAAAGATTTATTATTATTATTATATTTAAAAATATGTAAATAACTGTACTTGAATAAACAATTATGTCAACCATTTGTCATAATGTAAACAATATTCCCAAGCGCCTCAGATTTGTAAATTTTATAAATTTTTATTTCATAACGCTAAAAAAATCATATTTTCAAAATAAGTTTGAGAAGCTCTATAAATTATCTTAAACGTTTCTTTGGTGAGTTAGAAACTTCTTCACGATAAAAATGTAAAACGTATTTGCAAAAAAATGTAAAAGTTTTCATAAATGAAAATAAAACAACACCCATTATCTGTTAATGGCTAAATGAAGTTTTCCTAATTTTTTAGTTACAAATATTTTCAACACATTACAATTTTCAACAGTTCACAAAAAAAAGTTTCAATTATTTCAAAGTTTTGATTTCAGTTTTTGATTTTAAACATTTTTTATTGTTGATCTAAGAAATTAAAATTCTCTTTCGAGACTTATAACACATACATGCGTGCTTTTGATGCTTGTCCTTCTCTAAAAAATAGTTGAGTCACGAAAATCACGTAAGCATTGTTGTCGCTTTTCCACAATGCCGATTGGGTAATTTGAAAAACTCGAAGGAAAGAATGTTGCCCAATTGACACAAATAATTGAGTTTTGAATTTCAGTTGAAGGGCAGCCAGTGGCAAAGACTTTATTGTCAAATATCAATCAAAAATTTAATTTTTACGACCGGTGAAAAATTTCCATTTTTCAATATTTTCATTGCATTTTTTAAATTGACATAATTATTTTTGAAAACCAAAACTTACCCCCTAATGTTAATTTTGCTTTTTCAATCCAATATTGTACCTCCTTTCCTAATTTTTCATCCTGTGATATAAGAAATTTCACTTTAAAATTGACACTTTAGATGTTTTCCATATTTTCGATGATGAACATCTTTTGAAGAGATAAAAATTGCGCAAAAATCGCTATTTTGAGGCTTGGCATTTGATTTTAACTAAGTTGCAGTTGGCTTTCGTTATTCAAACGCGCTTCATTTAAACTTTAAAGTAATTGGTTAATTTAATTTTCTTTGCAAGAAATTTCATTAATTCCAAACCTACTGATTAAACTGTTTTATTAACGAGTTTTATTGTTTTATTTATTCGTATTTGTAAACGATCGTTATTTTGAAATTTTCGAAGCTTAAAAACGCTGAACAATCCAAATAATTTATTTACCATTCAATCAGTAAGTACACGATTAATGTCATTTTTCAATAAGAATAATAAATTAATCAAATATTTTAAAATCAAAATTTAGTTGTATCGAGTAATCAAATTTGAAATATCTGGGTGGCTACAGAACCAGAAATTCGATCACTGTCTTTCCCTGACCTCTCCCTGACCAAGTTTTCATTTTCCCTAACCTTTCTAAATTTTTCTTTTAGGTAAAGAAAAATCTTACACCTAGGCGATCAATAATGTTAATGTGAAGAAAAATTTTGTTTATAAATATATTTTAAACAATTTTAGTGATAACAGTTATACAGAATTGTATAAGGTGTCATACAGAAATTACGTAAGAAATACATAAAATACATGAATTTTCAAACAAATAATTGAGCTTTCAACTCAAAAATATAAATTTTCAACCAAAAATGGAATATTTACATTTTCAGTTAGAATAATTAATTCACAACCAAGAAAAAGGGTCAACTGGGGACAACTAAAAAAGATCAATTTTCTAGAAAAAATTGAAAAGCTTCATTTTCAGTCAAAAAAGGAACAATTTTCAACAAAATAGTTAAATTTTTAATACAAAAAATTAATTTTCTACCAAAAAGATAAAATGTCTGTGAAAGAATGTCGACAAAAAATGGAATAGTTGAATTTTCATTTTAAAAAAATTACATTTTCAATAAAAATACTAATTTTCTACCAAAGAAATGAATTTTGAATCAAAAAGATCAATTTTGAACAAAATACATGAATTTTCAACCAAATATCTTATTTTTCAAATGAATTTTCAACCTAATAATTAAATGTTTAACCAAAGAACAGAATTTGAACTAAAAAGGCGAATTAGTCCTCGAAAAGAATAATATTCTACTACAAAAGATAAGAATTCAACAAAATACAGAAATTTTCAACCAAATAGTTGACTTTTTAACTGAAGAAGACAAATGTTCAACCGAGCAGAGAATAGTTAAATTTTCAGTTAAAAAAATTATTTGAAAAAAAACTAATTTTCAAACCAAATAAATTCATTTTAACCAAAAGGATCAATTTTCTACGATAAAAGCCACAGTTTCAACAAAATACAGATATTTTTAACTAAATAGTTGAATTTTCAAATGAAGAAGATAAATGTTTAAGCAAACATGGAATATTTAAACTTTTAGTTAAAAAATAAATTACAACAAAAAATGTTAAGAAAATTGTTAAATTTTGAACAAAAGTAAGGGTTTTTAAATAAAATGATAAATCATCACCAAAAAAATGAGTTTTTAACAAAGCAGTTCCAGTTTTTCAATCGCTATTCCCGAATAGCGAAAATCTTGAAAATCGTATCAAATGGTTATATTGGGAGAACAATTCTGGGATCAACGTCAAATTTACAAGATCTTTCGAGCAAGAATTGATTTAAATACCCTATAAATGCCAGACTTTTCCCATTTTCTTTGTGAGAGGAATTCATCCTGAAAAATATGGAATACCTCTGATATGTCAAGTTTTGAAGTAAAGTTTGTCATACTACAGGATCAATCAGGATGAAAATAGAAGCTCAAATTTTTAATTTAAGTAGCAAAAATTAACCGTTTGTGATAAGTTTTGGATTTCCAAAATAATTATTTAAACGGAAATAATGCAATGGAAATATAAAAAAATAGTTATTTTTTATTTATTGTAAAAATACAATTTTGACTGTTATTTAAAAATAAAGTTACTTTTGCTGGTGTCAAATATAAATTAAAATACTGTTGCGTCTACATCTGTTTTTTAAATATAAAATGTACAATATAGATCTTGAATTTTTCTCAACTTCTTCATGCAGATAAATGTTAAATTTTTCTTACTTTTTAACTTTAAAAATAAACTTTTTGTATAAAAATAAAATAATTTGATAAATTTATGTGGTAAATCTGTCCCGAAAACGTGGCAAATGGAATCTTATAGAAAACTCTAATCAAATTCAAATAGACGATTTTAATTCTACCTTGATGAAGAGTTCATCCGGAAATACCTTGAATATGTATTTTTTATGTTTTTTAAATATTAAAAAAATATGAAAGGTATGATGTCGGATTATTACCCACACGGCGATTGATATTTTGGTAATGAGAAATATAATCTTCTAATTTTAAAGAATTATAAGTAAATAAAAAAAATGGTGTTATTCATATTGAATTTACTGGAATTTCCTCGGTATATGTAATTGAAGCTGCGGCAGCGATAGCGTTGGATCAAGAATAAAATATATTTCGCTGGGATCGATATTCAAACTATCAGTATGATGATGAAATAGTTTGTGATATAATTGATAAGAAAATGTTTGAAAATGGACCGAGTTTTTTTGTAAAGAAATTCTTTTTTTCTGAGCCAGATGCGGAAAATTACATACTATATAGGTAGCTCTGTATCATATTACATTAGACATAATAATTTTTTTTTAATTCGGTAGAGATTAAAACATTTTTAATACAAGTTCATAAATTTTCAGATATATTTGAAATTTTTTAATAATAAAATTTGTTTACTGAAACTTTTTTAATAACGCCAAAAGATATGACAAAACATTTTTTCGAACATATATAATTTTTAGAGGTTCATAGCTTTATTGTATACGAAATTTCCTCGGATAGATGCACAGAAGTCCGATGCAAAAATAAAAAAAATTATCAATGATCAAAAATACATGGGCAATTTTGCATACACATTTTTATTTACCCTTCCGCGGTTTATCAATTCCTAGAACTGCTGGCCCATGGAGTTTCTCAGCGCGCAGGGCGAGAGACGGTTTCGACTCTCGCCTCGGAAGGGACGCAGTGCGCGAGTACTCAGTCGAGTATATTGTGCAATATCATGCATTCCAACTGGAAACGGTTCAGGATTCCCTGACTGTTTACGTTTCGATTCCCCCGATTTAGACTTGCAGGCAACCCCCAACACTGAGACTAAACCGGGAGTCAGGTGTACAAGTTCAAAAATGCTGTATATTCTTGTAACCTTATATGTTAATGTATTTTGATGCGCTGATTATGGCTTTGAAAATACTCGCAAATATCATAGTCAAAAACCACGATGTTTCAAGTTCTTGCAAGTTTTAACCTTGAAAATGATCTCTGCAGATATTTTTATGGACATATTATTTAAAAAGCTAGGGTTGAGTGTGCACTTATCCCACCCCTCTTTCCAGTAGCCCCCTTTTTACCATCTCGAAAGTTATAAAAATGGGTATTATAGGGCCTAGCGTTTAGTTAAAAGAAAAAAGGTATAATATTCCAATCTCCCCTCTTCTATTTAATTATTTAACGATGTAACAATGTACCCTCCGGGTGGGTTGGTACAAGTACAAAAATAATTTTCCAACTGCAATATTTACCAAATTAATCTTGTAGTTGGCCCAGGGACAAAATAATTGTTATATTTAAAAGAGATAGGTAAATAATTTTCTTCTTGCAACATCAGAAACAAATATAACTTTTTACATTAGATTATACAATGATATTTTTTATTAAGAATAGGTGGAACCATAAATTAATTTTGTAGTTGAAATAGCTATCAAATTACTTTTGTACCTGTTCCAGCTACAAAATTAGTAAAATTACTTTTGTATTTATTCTATTCCTGGAAAAATTCTTAATAATTCTTATATAAACAGTTTAGGAACTGAAGCCGTTTGTCAAAAAGGGGAATATTTGGCGTTTTGACGAAAATTAAACTAAATACGCAACAAGAACCTATTACAATAAAAATTCCTCAATAAAAAGTATCAATATATATATATATATATATATACCATTAAACCATTTCCCTTTCAGGGTAGGCGTGACACTACCCGATTCGGGTAGTGTTTCTAGGTTTTTCTTGTAGCTACAAATAACTACAAGTGTGGGCTCACCACACCCACGATGTGCCAACAGCACTCATGTCAGTATTCTTGAATGGTCACCCATCCAAGTACTAACCGGGTCCAACGCTGCTTAACTTCAGTGATCTGACGAGAACTGGGTTTTTCAGCGTGGTATGGCCGTTGGCCAATAATCTCTCATTAATCTTAAAATTGATTAAAAAATATGATGATAGTCGAAAAGGGATCTAAGTAATTTTTAAAATGTCTGCTGATATCAGAGATTAAATTATAACTTACGATGCAAAATGTGAACCTCATGAACTTTTAATGACAAAGAAAAGAGAAAGAAAAGGTAAGGCTTTTAACAAGTAAAAAATAGATAAATTCGAGATGGAGCATTTTTTTCAATTTGGGTATTTCTTCAATCAAAATTCTGAGATATTTAAAAGTCTTTCTAAAACTACATGGACAAAAAATGGTTTTAAAAAACTGTAAATGACTGTAATATGCACCACTAGCTTCCTTTGCGGTTTTCATGCCTTGTGTTTGTCAATTTTTTTATAGTGTTCTCTTATCAGTAAAAGGACCTGAGTTGTTGAAAATATTTTTCCAAGCGATATAAATAAAAAATAATAAATGGATGTTAAAAATATATTTTGAAGCTCAACTACACAAATGTAATTTCTGTTAAACACACACATTTCTGAGGTATTTTTCAAATTTGCTGCATTTACATTTTTTTATTTTCTAGGCATCTGAAATTTTTTGTAGCGAATTCTGATCACCAAAGGGTCCTCAATTGTATCAGAATTTTTTTTTAATAATACATGGATGTTCCAAATATTGATTAAGGTTACCTACCAAATATATTTTAAATAAGAAATACAAAATTCAGTGTTTTTTCATTTCTTCAACATCTATCTTTTTTTAGTGTTTTTTTATCAGTATGAAGTTCTGAGGTATTTAAAAGATTAATGTTTAAAGCTAGAGCTATAAAATAAAAATTTTAAAAGCTCATAAAAATGGCTATTATGTGTAGAACCTGTTTCTCTCCGTGTTTGATTCCTTGAACTTGACTTTTTTAAAGTTATTTTGATATATATATATATATATATATATATATATATATATATATTAGGCTCACCTACATAAAAAAACTCTTCTATGGTATATTCTATAAAAGGAATCCTTCGGGCGCAGTTTTTTATTAATTGAATGTTTATAGTCGCATCAACTGCCATGGTCATTAGCGACTCTACTATAGGGTTAATTATAAACTGTGGGGTATCTGTGAGGTAGTAGACCAAGGGACAGAGGCGAAGCTTTGTGAAAACACATCCAGCCTCGCTTCCTGCTTTGGGAATCGAACCCGCGCCAGCGTGGCTGCTGTAACGAAACAACTAAATAAACTTCGTAGATTTTCAAAATGTTTTTTTCTTTTTATTTTCTATTACTGTTGCCAAAACTTCCCTTTCTAATTATATCAAGCTTATGTTTTGGCTCGTCTCTGAATGGTTTAAGATTCCAAAGCCACTTTGTACTTTTTGATAGCGCTCGGTTATGTATTCACCTCGCGCTACGCGCTCGGGCGTATTTACATCGCGCTTTACGTTCGGTCCCTCTAGACATATGAAGTGACTTTTAAATTTGTTTTTATTTTAGACTGAAAAGGAACTTTATTTACTCAAGGTTCTATCGAACTTAAGGAACACATTCTCATCCAGACACTCGCGCTTCGCGCTCGATATTTGATTTGAAAATCATTTGAACCTTGCGTTCCACGCTCGGTTCTGTTCACCGTATGATAGAAACCAAATATAATTTAGGCGACAAACTTTATTAATTAAAATGTTATTTTAGCTTGTGCCGTTTTTCAAAAAAGTTAATTTTTTTCATTTTGAATATATTTTCACAACAAAAATTGATTACAAGTTTGTGAATCTTTTTTGAATGCACAATCTTCGTTCATTCATCTGTTTTCGTACCTTGCATTTTTTTTCAAAAATTTGATTTTTTTCACTGTCAATGTTATTTTCACGAATAAAACAAAAACTACGCATCCTATCGAAACATGATTGACAACAAATTTGTACCTCTTCTTTGGATGAAGAAATTTTGTTTCTGTCATTTTTTTCGTAGCTCGTGTGATTCGTCTAAAAATTTAATTTTTCTATTTTCAATGCTTTTTTCACGAATAAAACAAAAACTACGCGTCATATCAAAAAGTGAATCATAAAAAAATTTTAGATCTTTTTTAGGTGCACAATTTTGGCCGAATCATCTTTTTTCGTATCTTGAATAGACTAATTATATAGGTAATTAATAGGTAATTTTTATTTTATCAGAAAAAGTCAGAAGGATATTTTGTTCGTCTTTTTACGTACTACTAATAACCTTACATAGAATTTTCAAATCTTTAAAAAAAGTAGTCTCAAAAATTTTCAAGATGTGCTCACTTTTTGAATTTTCATCCAAAACAGCTGGTTAACGAACTCGTTCTTTCTTTGTAGGCCATAAAAAAATGTGCCAAAAGACAATCCAATCTGATCAATCTTTCGAAAGTTATCGTGCCTACACGATACTACAGACAGACAGACGGACGGACAGAGACAGACATACAGACAGACACCTTCGTAAAAATCGTTTTTCCTAACTCAGGAGGTCTCAAAACGTGGAGATTTGATGAAAACCGACAAAGTCAAATTTTTCACAAAACTAATACCTTCTCATTAGAATGAGAAGGTAAAAAAGTTTCCATGCTACTTCATGTATGGAACATAAAAAATTTACGCTTCAATGATATTAAGAGTTACAAATCGCTGAAGTCGATGGTACTCGTAAAAAATATAAAAATGTCCCCCCTTTTATTCGGAAAATATTTGTCCTAATAAGTAAGAAAGAATTTTGCTAAATTATCAAATTTTATCTCAGCAGCCACGTAATATTTTTTCATGTTCTTGGTTAAGATTTTGAGAGAACGATTTGTACTTGATATCATGAATTTTACCAATTTCTAGCAATGATTTTCTAAATTTGGCAATGATTTGAATACGCAAAATTTCACAAATCTTGATTACGTCGCGAAATTTTCTAAACTTCCAAACGGTTGTTTTCACGTGATCCCAAAACTCTAAAGACCTATTTTTGTACCTTCAAATATTTGTAGTGGCTTGGTTAAAAAAAAATTTTGTTGGTCATACGCATCAAACGATAAAATAAAATTATTTGAATGCATTCTTTATACTAATTATTATAATATAATATAATATGATACTAATTAATTAATTAATTCTTTATTACTAATTAATCATGACTGACAACTAAAGGACAAGATCGTCATTGATACACTTATAGTTTTGGTACAATTGTATTGACCGTTTGACAATGCATGCTTCACTTCAAAGGTGGATATCTGTGCAGAAACTATATTTTTAAAAAAAACTTTCAAAAAAGCAACCGTTTGAAAGTTTAGAAAAGCGTCATAATCTTAGTTTGTGAAATCTTGCACGTTCAACTCATCGCCAAATGCTAGAAAATCATTCTTAGAAAGGACCCCGCACCAAATACATGGTAAAAAAGGTCCCGGTGAAATTTTCAAATCTTTTGATATTTTTTAGTTTATGCTCTCCTGATCAAAAAATCCTCATGGTTAAAACTCAAATTATGAACAGTTTTTGCGCTACGACGATTTAAAAGTCAGATTTTGGTACATATTGTTACCTGTGGAGTGGAATATATCACAGACTTTTTTTCCACCCCTTGCATTGCTCTCGTGCAAGTTTATGTAGAAAAATAATTGCACGGACGAAAAATGCGATGTAGTTGCGTTGGAAGTGATAAGAGCTAAGCGTTCGAGCTATGCGCTAAGCGCTTAGGCAACGCACAGAGCGTTCATATAATTGCATGTTATCGAGCTTCAAACGCGAAATTCGATTTCTATTATTAAGAGGCGTTTGGTTGTCTGAATCGGTGATACAAATAGCTAATTCACAAACGCATGACAAACGCTACTTGCGATTGAAAGATTGCATCCCAAGTTCGTCGCAAAGCGCTTAAGTTGAATGGCCAGACAAAAGAATTGATACCCAGCGTTGCAATTGGACACTGATCAACCAGTTTATGTCAAGCACTCTAAAGTACCTGTCACCTTTGGTTATTTTTGAAAAACACAAAGAATTAATTTGGTCAATTCAAAGTAATTATTTATTTGAGCATGTTTAGTTTATTCAACTAAATAAATGTGTTCAGCGGAATATATTATGTATTAGAAAATGATTTAGTTAAAGTAACGAAATAATTTGGTTGATTGAACCAAATACTTCATACTTCAATTTGGTTGGATCAACCAAAATATTTATTTTAATCGACCAAACTTTATTAACCAACAAATTTGGCTGAATCAATCAAACATTTGATTGACCATATAGCAATGTATTTATTTGTTTGATTCAACCAAACTTTGTTCTGAGTGATAATTTCTTGTGATATAATATTATCCTTGAGAGGAAATGAAATAATTCAAATAAACAATTTTCTATGCTCGAAAACTCGACATAAGTAAATTTGTTTGCGAAGATTTTTTATACCGATGATAAAAATGAAAATTTTTGTGGTTCCGTTTTGGTTTGTGATTAATTGTTAAGTTTACATAACTTAACGACGAAATCAGTATATGAATGCATTCAAATGTTTGAATGCATTCATATCACACTAAAACTTGGGGTATCAAATTGCTGCAGCTATTCAGATCTAGGATTTCAACTTAATATGATTCGCTTTAGAGGATCAATAAAAATGAAGGAGGAAAACTTCAGGGCGTACTAGCATCAGTAGGAGAAATAATCAGTTAAGAAATAATTATTGAAATAATAAACAAAGTGAATGATAGCGTTAATAATAGTCCAGGTGTTCAAAATACATCTTCCTCGAGGAAGTTGCGTTCATAACTGAAATTTAAGACATCCTCAAGGGTTTTCAAAGGTCTTGTCATTTTAAGAGGTAAACCCGGTAGACCAGGTGTGTAAAAAACATCTTCGGGAAAGTTGTGTTTGTGACTGAAATTTAAAACACGCTGATCGTTTTTCGAAGGTCTTGTCATTCGAAGAAATAAAACTGGTAGACCAGGTGTTCAAAATACATCTTCTTTGAGGTAGCTGTATTCATAACTGAAATTTAAGACACCCTGATCGGATTTCGAAGGTGTTGTTATTCTAAGAAGTAAGCCCGGTAGTCCAGGTGTTTAAAATACAACTTCCTCGAGGAAGTTCTGTTCATAGCTAAAATTTCAGACAACCTCATGAGTTTTCGAAGGTCTCGTCATTTTAAGAAGTAAACACGGTAGTCCAGGTGTTGAAAATACATATTTCTTTACCTTTTCCCTTCTAAGGTGCCTTCTACTTCAGTTCTGAACACAACTTCCTAGGGGAAGATGTATTTTGAATACCTGGACTACCGGGTTTACTTCTTAGAAGGGCGAGACCTTGGAAAAACGGTTAGGGTGCTCTCTTAAAATGAACCAGTGAAATCTCACTGATTTCCAGTAAAATCTCACTGGTTGAAACAGCCAAAAGTGTGGCACTGGCAATCAGTGTGAATTCACTGGTTCACTCAGTGAAATTCTGGCACTGGTTTAATCAGTGAGGTTCACTGGATTTTCAGTACCAGTATTCATCTGGTCATAGGCATTGTCGTCTGTCAGCTGGTTAGGTATGAAACTTATCATTCATCTTTATTGTGGTAACAGTTGCAAAATTATCTTTTAAAAACCGCACTTTACTCTCACAACAATAAATGAAGGCCGGGCTGCAATATAATTGGATATAATATGTTGCGCCTAATTGCGGGAAGGCCCGTTGTTATCTCAACGTGTCGCGTCACTCAAAGTCAAACCCAAGTTGCCAGGGTCCTTCCTTGAATACCTAGACTACCGGGTTTACTTCCTAGAACTACGAGACCTTGGAAAAACGGTAAGGCTGAATAAAATTTCAGTTCTGAATGCACCTTCCTCGAAGAAGATGTATTCTGAATAACTGGGCTACCAGGTTTACTTCGTAGAAGGACGAGACCTTGAAAAAATGACCAAGGTGCCTCCTACTTCAGTTCTGAACGCACCTTCCTTGAAGAAGATGTATTCTAAATACCTGGACTACCAGGTTTACTTCTTAGAAGGACGGGACCTCGGAAAAACGGCCATGGTGCCTTCTACTTCAGTTCTGAATACAACTCCTAGAACTACTAGACCTTGGAAAAACGTTCAGGGTGAATAAAATTTCAGTCCTGAAGGCACCTTCCTTGAAGAAGATGTGCTCTAAATACCTGGACTATCAGGTTTACTTCGTAGAAGGACAAGACCTTCGAAAAATTATCAGGGTAGCTAAATTTCAGTTCTTAACGCCCTGCAGTTGTCGATTTTCGAAAAACATTTCTTCCTGCCAAATTAAAGTTTTGCAAATCGATAATCGATCCTTGATCCAGATTTACTACTAAAAATTTTGATAAAAAAAAATTTAATTAGAATTTATATGATTTGATTGATTTATTTAATTAAATTTTATTTTTTTATTTTTTATACTGACATTTGCAAACAAACATCTACAACCTCAATACTCATTTTAAATAAACGGAACTAAGTAAATCATTTTTTTATATATCTGATTAACAATTTAATGTCAAACCGTTTTTATTGATCATCATTCAGGTCAGAGGATTAAATAATTTCATAATGTGTTATGTAGTTGAAATTTAGTCGAAATTTGAATCAAGTTGATCATAAATAGAGATATCAAAACGTTGTATAATTTGATCCATTCGCCGTATCTAGTTTTGTGTGATAAGCATGTTCACCGAAATTTCAGCAGATGCCAGTTTTATCCATTAATTCGTTTATGACAATTAGAGAAACAAAGAAAATTATTCTGTAGTGAAAATTTTCATTCATCGAGAGTGAATTTACTCATTCTTTTTATTTTTCAGAAAATGTCAAAAAATAGAGCAAAGAAAACTGTATTTCATGACAAGAATATTGTTTTCACTTTTGCCTTTGCAATCTAAAATGTACAACGTGTTTCTAAATTTACAAAATATTATCTGCAAAGTGAGTCGAAACATGCATTCGTGATGCTTCTAAGAAATATATGAACGACCCCAGAGCATAATATTTTTTAAACAGAAATATATTTTTGAGAAAATGCAAAAAGAAATTAGAGAAAAGTATATTACTGTACTACTATTACTAGTATTACATGAGCAAACCCTGGATATAATTATATATAATTTATTCTTCTCCCTTTGCAATCTAAAGCATATTATTTGTTTAAAAGTTTAATCTTTTTGAGGCGCCTTTAAATGTCTTAGGCGCGTCAAACAAGTAGGGCGCAGCTAGGGTTTCCTGGCTGCCAATACATGCCAGTCCGCTGTTTGAGATTCCGAAATTTAGAATCCTTATCAAGTTAGATTAACGCAAAATGTTAAATTATATATAAATTCGAAGGTTATAGAAGAATAAACGAATTGTAAATTCAATCCGCACCCGATCTTGGTCTTGTTGCACGTATTAAGAAGGATGGACAAATTCCATCGGGTTTGTTTCAGATCGCAAGTGATTGAAAATTTGGTTTAATTTTTTTAACATTAATTTTGATGTTTATTGTGATAATTTCTTTAAACAAATTATTTCATTGTAACAGCCATGTTCGCATTTAGCAACCAAAATATATCGATATACGAGGTTTCAAAAATATAAAAAGTTTATAAACTTGTTTTTAAAAAATTGCCAATCTTTACCGAAGCCGTGAGTTTCATAATTTTTTAAATTGGTGCTTCAAAGATATGCAATAAAATTTAGTATGCAATGAAATTAAATGATTTAATGATTAAACTATAATTATCCTCTGAAAACTGTGCAGAGAGACAAAAATGTGTATACATCCCTAATTGGCATTAAACTTGAAAAAAAATATTTTTACTCAATTAAATGATATTTTTTTATTGATAACGATTCTTCTATTGATTCTAAAAATTATTATTTTTACCTATAATTATCCTCTGAAAGCTACGCAGCAATAAAATAATTCTTATACATAGTAAATTATCATTATATTTAAATCAATTATTTTAAGTCATGATTTTTCTACTATTTAAGAGTGCTTTTTGTACATATTTTAGTTTAATATAATTAAAAAAGTCTTTGAATTATTTTACTTCTAAAGTGCAATCAGTAGATTTTAATGTTATAAAATACTTCTACTATACTACTTATCTATGTAGGGCATTATTTCTCAAGCGATCTTACTAATCAAATCAAATTTCTTCGATTAGACAGAAACATTGGCGAAATTTTTTACTTTTGTGTGGATACACTACCTTTTTTGGCTGTCTATGTCTTTCAATAAAAATAAAATATTGTTATCTGCTACAGTACTGATACGATTCAAAAATATGTTTTAATTCTAATAAACTAAAATATGTACAAAAACCGTCCTAAATAGTCAAAAATTATGCTCTTATATAATTTATTCAAATTTAATGACAATTTAGGATATATAAGAATTGTTTATTGCTATATAGCTTTCGGAGGATCACTACCCTGCAAGATTTTGTCCTTGGACAATGAATAGTTATTTCTGAAGTAGTTTTTCCCGCTGAAACCGAATCCGGCCTCAGAAATGCTCTATCATGTCAGGTTTTTGAGATATCGTAACCCCAAAGTGCAAAAAACACTGTTTTTGGACATATTTGAGGTTATGTAGCATCGTGATTTTTTTTCTGAAAAAACTGTACACAGCATCTGCAAGTACAAGTCTTCCCCTTTCAAATGCCGTTGAGTTTGCTCAAATATTTCTTTTTTTGCCGAGATATAGCATTTTGAAAATTTTATATTTATGAATTTCTCAATATTCGAAAATGCATTAAGGTGCACGCGGACACCAAACAGTCGACTGGTTTTTTTATCTACAAACCCCTGACCCACAAAATCCCAATCCACAAACCCTTATTACACAAACCCCTAATCCACATACCTATTTGGACACGCAAGAAACCCTAATTAAAAAACTCTTAGAGGTAAAATCAAATGCTCAAGATTCTGATGGTATTTCAATTAAAATGATTCGCTTAGCTCTACCAGTCATTTGTCCTATTCTCTTGCATATCTATAACGCATCTCTACAGGTGGGAATATTTCCTGATACTTGGAAAGAGGCGATTATTCGCCCTATTCCTAAAACTTCTAACCCTACCTCTCCCAAAGATTTCCGCCCGATATCCATCCTCTGTGCATTGTCTAAACCTTTCGAAAGCATTGTCCATCAGCAACTTACAGCACATATTGAAACTAACAATTCCATGGACCCAATGCAATCTGGGTTTCGTGCCAGGCATAGTACCCTTACAGCTACACTTAAAGTAACTTCTGACCTTAAAATGACAATTGATAGAAGGGAAATAACGGTTGTTGTCCTTTTCGACTTTTTAAGGCGTTTCATATAGTTAACCATAATTTACTATTGACCAGGCTCAAATCACTTCACCTCTCAAATATGGCTGTGAAATGGTTTGAATCTTATCTTAGTAATCATTCTGAAAGAGTAAAAATCAGCAATGGCGAGCGTTCTGACTGTAGGGAGGTTAAGAGTGGTGTCCCTCAAGGTTTCCACGCTTGCACTTACTCTATTTAATATTTATACATCTGAACTTGGTAGTGAACCTCGACACTGCAACTATCACAAATATGCTGATGATTTCAAGCTTTACCCCTCCGGGCCTATTGCCACTTTTAAGAGCTTACTTCAAAAGGTACAGGAGGATATTGATTTGGTGGTGCAGTGGGCCTTGACAAACGGTCTCACTCTTAACCCTGCTAGAACTAAGGCTATAATCATAGGACCTTCTTCCTCTCCTTCACTTGCAACAATTGCAACCTTGCCTCCTCTCTTGATCGATGGGCGTCTCATCCCCTTTGTGGATTCTGTGAAAGATTTGGGCTATATTCTTAATCGCTCTCTTACATGGAATGAACACGTTGCGGATATGTCAAGGAAAGCCTTTAGAGTCCTCCTACAGCCTAACAGGAATAAAGAATCACTTCCTACTTCAACGCGTATCCTCCTAGTTAAAAGCCTGATCCTTCCTTTCTTTGACTACGGCTGTGTGGTATATGATGATATTACTGATGAGCTGAATGCCAAGCTTGAGCGTACGCTTAATGCTTGCATTAGGTTCATCTATAACATCCCCAAAAGTGAACGTATTAGTCAGTATAGAGAAAGAGCAGGACTCCTTAACGTCGCCAAAAGAAGACAATTTTTTATGGGTAATTTACTTTATAGCCTATTCAGTGATGAAGCTCCGCACTATCTTCTCAACCTCTTCCATTTCATTGACAAAGATCAACCAACACATTCCAAACGCCGTGAACGGAAAACAGTATTAAAAATTCAGCCACACCGCACGTGTAAAATGCAAAGGTCCTTTGTTATTCGTGGTGTTCGCCTTTGGAACAAACTACCTATAACCATTAGAAATGCACCTCCACAATTTCATTTTAGCAAACTCCTTTTTGGTTACTTATTCAACACATCAAATCCTACCCTCGAAATCACACATTGGTAACACTTAAATTCATAATTAAAATATATATGAGTATGTGTATGAATGCGTATTTACTTTTAAGTATGCACATTTGCGTATGTATATTTATAGTAACCTTCAGTTGATAGCCCGGATCCAATTTTTTGTATCATAGTTTAGTTCTTTACCTTTGTTAATATATATTTTTTATTTCAATCGTCAAATCGATCGCCATCACATTTTAATTGTCATATGTATCACCTGTTCCGTATAGGGCTATTTAGCCCTAGGAACTTTTCATGAATAAATACAAAATACAAATACATACCTCAAACCTACAACTCGAAGCCCCAATTACCCCAAACCCACAAATCCCGTACTCACAAACCCCAAAACCCACAAATGCCTAACCAACAAACCCCCAACCCATAAACCCGAAATCCACAAATTCCTTACCAACAAAGCCCAAGGCCAGAAATCCCTAACCCACAAACCCCTAACTCGCAAACCCCTTACCTACATACCGTAAACCTTTTTGGGTTTAGGGTTTGTGGGTTGAGGGTTTGTAGGTTAGGGGTTTGTTAGTTAGAGATTAAGAGGCTTGGGGGTTTGTGGGTTCGGGATTTGTGGGCTTGGGGTTAGTGGTGCTTCGAATTTGTAGGTTCAAGGTATGTAGATTAGGGGTTTGTGGGATAGGGGTTTGTGGATTGGGAGTTTGTGGGTCGGGGGTCCGTGAATAAAAAAACCTATCGACTGTTTGATGTCCTCGTGGACCTTCATGCATTTTCGAATATTGAGAAATTCATAAATATAAAATTTTCAAAATTCGATACCTCGGCGAAAAAAAAAGATATTTGAGCAAACTCAACGGCATTTGAAACTATTGTTTTGCACTATTAGGATAGGATATTTTAAAAACCTGACGTGATAGAGCAATTCTGAGGCCGGATTCGTTTTCAGCGCGAAAAATTAATTCAGAAATAACTATCCATTGTCCAGGGGCAAAAAATTTTCAAAATCTTGCAGGGTAGTGATAATTAATCAATTATATTTCGTTTTCGTTATCCATGCGTACCTATAGCGTCTCATCATTGATTAAAGAGAAGGGACGCTGATGCAAATTTGCTTCAGGTCTACACGTATGTAGAAAATGTAAATCGTTCAACAAATCTTATACAATATATCTTTTTTTTTAATTGATCATTGTTATATCATTAGTACACCTTAATCATTTATTTTTAATTAAATTTAATATTTTTGTTGATTCGGGAATTCCGATTAATTTCTACGTTTTTATCACGGAAATTCCGATTCACGGCTGTCTCCAACCGGTTACCGAAAATACCCTACTTCCGATTAAAATTTTCACTTCTCCGATTCATCAGGTAATGTAACCAGTCGATGTCAATCGGCAAACTCCTTTTAAGAATGCCGATCAAAATAAATGGTATTGCCAAATCAAACGCATCCAATCGATTTTTGTTTCCTGGGTAGGCACTACTCCTAATCTCGTTTGTGCGCCTGTGTGCAGCAGATTTTGAGTGACGTACTCGGTTTTGGCAATACTTGTTCCGAAATTTTGGTATAAATAGCCAAATATACTGCGAAAAAAATTTATCAATATCAAGTATTATATGAAGTGATTTTTATCGTTTTTAAACGCGACCCTTGTTAGGAAATCAGGTTCCTAAGATGGCCAATTTGATTTATTTTTTCAAGAAAAAAGAGTCCATATGACTAAGATAAAGTTTCTTGTAAAAAAATAATTGTTCAGTAAATGATTTGGAGGATTTTTATAATTTTTCTGTGTCTAAAAGTAGCTCACGAGGGATTATCAGAATTTATCGGAGAGTTTCCAACGAATAATTCCCGCTGAACAACTTTGAATTTTTACGACGCCACCCACCCCCTTATGGAGTCGCATTTTTGTTAACTTTAGTGGATTATTGCCTCACTGTAACTAAAAGTTTGTAAGCAAGTTGAGCAATTCGGTAAAAACCGCGACTTCCTAACTCTATTCTAAGACAAAACTGCTATAAATAATAATAAATTGTTTAAACAAATTATTCAAACATCTAATTATCAGTAGAAAGTAATATTTTATGTATAAGAAACAATTTGTACTAACCGCAAAAAAATTATAATAAACGTCAAAAACTCGTAAAAACAAATTTTTCACTTATGTGTTTTTTTTGGGACCCTATAAAACAGACGTATTGGGGTGAAATTCCGAAAGTAATGTTCAAATCGTGTTCTATGGCTAATTGTAAAGAGAAATGTTGAGGGTAAAATTGATACACCTAAGATATGGTAAGCGTAATTATTAAGGACTCTGTAGGAGGAGGGATATTTTTTAGATCAATCTGGAAGTCGCATGTTCGTTATTGGCTTTCGAGAAAAAGTATAACAATATATGATGAGTTATTTGACTTTATTTATTTGTAATATTTTCAAAATATTATATTACACTGAAAATACATCACTTAAGCTTTTGACATTCAAATTTCTTATAAATTTGACCGCCTTGGCGGAAACAGTTATCGTTAAAATTCACATATCTATAACGGATACAGGAAAAGAAAACAAGAGATGATTAGACCAACAGTTAGTATTCCTCTTTGGAATGAAAACGTAGTACACGAATAAAAATGTGTAGCAAAACCAGCGATATTTATCCTTGATCTGGGTAAAAATATTGCTAGAAACGAATCAACGATATTGGTAAAATTTTTAAAGTAGGGATTTGCGGAAGAATTTATTGTAAGTATTATTATTAATGAATCACATACGTAAATCGTTTGAATGAATATATTTTACAGCTAAATTAAGAATGTTGGAACTCTCGATATGGCACTAATGAAATAGGATTAGTTTTGACAGAGTTTTGAAATTTATGATTGATTTAACAGCTTACCTTAGAATTGAACATGTTATAAGGGCCTATTTGAAATTGAAATTAGTGGGATTAATAGCAGAAATAGGTTTTTAAACTTCTTAAAATTGTTTAAAACTTGAATTAAAACATATTTCATTTTTCTGTTTTTCTTACAAATCAAAAATGTATACTTGAAGTTTCGATTTTGCATGACATCTGAAACTCATGAGGCCACATAGCTAATTCAAATATATTAAAATCCTTGAATAGAGGTTACAGTTGGTTGTTTCAAAGATAAAAATTACTTCAATCACATATATGTTAGTTTTATTGATTTGATTTTACAGAATTTTTCTGCTTGAAATACAATTTTTCTCCGCATATAATATAATGTGTACTCTCATACCAGTAATATCGGTTATACTTTCATGCTAGACTCTTTAATCTGGGGATTGCAGTCTAAACTCTCCAATGTGGGAGCTGCAGCCTCGAATGTCGATTTTGAGAAAAAATGAGTTATGATAGCCATATGAAGCAGCATATAATTATTTATCAGTTTAAGAAACATTGTTAGTGTGATTGGAATAAATAAGGAGAAAAAAGATCATTTTTGAAAAAGAGTTTCAAATCAGTTCCGTGCATTAGGCTCTAAATCTCGAACTTCATTTTATTCCCGTTAGTATAACCAACGATGCTTTGGCGAGATCTTTAATATAACAGTACAACAGATGACTGCCCGGGTGAAATTTTAAGGTTTGATGAGTTTCTAAAAATTCTTGCGTCCAAAAATAGATTATTTAATATGCTCCACCACCATAACCAAAGCAAAAAGGAATGCCAAAGGCACTATCCAAGTACAAGCAGCAATTAGCCTACAGAATGAAGCAATCTTCACTTTGCTACGATATTACGTGATATAATATCAATGTACAAAGCTTTGATTATTTCCTCGAAATACCACACGTTTTACGAAACTTCAGAATCTATATCTCAAAGAAAATAGCTTCACATCATTCTACAGAGTAGGAAAAATAGATTGACGCCCAAGAGAAAAGATCTTATCATTAATATCTAAGATATGATATACATTTCTTAATAAATGCATAGTTATGCTGAAAGTTTCAAAAATTTGGAAGCCAAAGACTTGGTTGATAATCATTACCGAAGTTCTGATGTAGGATTATGAGAATTATATTTTGAAACCCAATTGAAAAAGTCTGTGTCACTGAGGTTAGAGATATAAAAAAGAACTTAAAAAACGGTAAGGCTGCTGGTGTAGACAGTATTAGCGTTGAAATGCTTAAATAAGGTGGCGAGTACATACCTCACAGGTTGTGCGGATTGATAAATTTATGTATCGAGATGGGAGAAGTCCCAGACGATTGGAGAAAAGCGATTATCGTACCAACATACAAAAGAAAGGGTGATAAAAGCAACTGCAGTAATTGCAGAGGTATCAGCTTACTAAGTACCGTAAGTAAAATATACTCAAAAATACTTATTCGTAGGGTAATGAAAATTACAGAAGAAAATATATGGGAAGTCCAAAGTAGATTTATGCCAGGAAGATCTTGTACAGATCAGATATTTAGCTTAAGATAGATCACAGAAAAAAGCTTGAGAGTAGGAAAGAAAGTTTTCTGTGCATTTCTTGCCCTAGAGAAAGCATTCGACAAGGTAAATAAAAGTAAACTTTGAGAAGTCCTTAAAGAGTTCGGAGTCAATGGATGTCTCCTACAAGCAATAAAAACAATATATACAGGTAGTAAAGCGAGTGTAAGGGTAAATAAGAAACTGAGTGACTGATTCGATATTATGCGAGGCGTGAAACAAGGATGCGTTATGTCCTCATGGCTATTTATCATATTTATGGAGAAGTGTCTAAGAATGGCCCTCTTCGACGAAGAAGGTGTAGATCTCGAAACAGTAAATTTAAATTAACGTAAATAAAACAAAAATCATGGTGTTTGAGGGAAAAAGTGAGAAAACAATGTGCAACATTGTCATAAATGGTGAGAGATTAGAACAAGTTGACAAGTACGTATATCTGGGTAGCCTATTCATTAGCGACGGAAAAATAGATGGGGAGTTAGATAGGCGCATAAATAAGGGTAAGCAGGTTATCGGTAGAGCAGGGTGCATTCTCAGAAATAAAAACATATCGAAAAAAGCTAAAATGGCCATACATAATTCTATATTCGTACCGACTGTACTATACGGTAACGAGACATGGACCTGTCAAGAGAAGGACAGGAGTAAAATTAACGCGATTGGCATGAAACCTCTTCGCACAATATGCGGAAAAACACTGATGGACAAAGTCCGAAACGAGACAATCCTCAAAGAATGTGGTACAGGAGAAACACTAGTTGACATATGGGAAAGAAATCAGTTAAGATGGTTCGGACATCTTGAAAGAATGAAAGATGAACGACTGACCAAACAAGTGTATAAAGGTAAAGTAAATGGCAGAATGCTCAGAGGTAGACCGCCGAAAGAATGGTTAGAATCTGTGAATGAGACATTAATCCGAAGAGACATAAGAAGCGATAGAAACACGAGAGCTTGCATGCAAAAATGCATGGAAGTGAAGGAAGCTAGAGTAGTATGCCAGGACAGAAAAGTGTGGCGACAAATAGTTTGTAAACAGAACGACAATAGAGTGAATAAAGCCTGAAACAAAGACCTTGGATACTAATGGGCCCAAGTGGGGAACCACACATAACAATTTTGTGAGGCTCTTGACTTGGGGTGATCGCTAGAGAGATTGATCAGCAACCTGTGTCAGAGCATTGTCGCGGAACGAACGTGTCATTTAAATAAATAACGCGAGAATTCTAGATCAATCTAAAACATCTATACCTTACTCCTATATACCTATCTACCTTATACCTATATACCCATCTACACACTACTATTTTCCAACCGAGCAAGTCACGCCTACCCCGAAAGGGAAAGGGCTTAATGGTATAATAATAGTAATAATATTTTGATTAGCTTGAGATTCGACTGATAGTCATTAATATAGAATTAACACGTTTCTTATTATAACTGTTATAAATGTTTAGAAATATCCATGATATTCTATGTTCACTTGGTACTTCTTAAGAGTACTCTTAAGATATCACATTTATATGTATAAAAATGTTATTTTGTCAAAATGTCAATGATCTTCTGTGTTTGTTTAATTTATAAAGTTGACTGATATGAATATAATTATTTTTTTGATTTGCTGCTGCCTGAACTGGATTTAAAAAAAAGGGAATTTTTGACTGTTTACTACAGTTACTGAGAGTTATATCACAATTATATTTATAACAATTTAAGCATAAATGTTTCATAGTATATTACATCACAAGGAGTGTTAGCCATGTCTTTACGGAGAGATCAATGTTTGCAGGACGAGTTCTAAAACCATGGCCTCGGGTGGCGGGTAGAAGGTCCCTGTACGAAGGGTTTCTGCTGAATATTGATACAATAATTAATTAATAAGCAGTCGCAGACAAACAACCGTGCCGAAAGCTGAATGGCACCTGGGTGAGGTGTCTCAAACGGTGACTCTGGGATACCAGGCGACCTCTCAGAATATGCAGCCTTATCCTTGCATGCGGGGCTCTGCAAGGATGGACAAACCCTTTTCCCTAGCTGCTCGTGGGAACAACAATGAGAACACGAAACATAGTTGTAGTAAGTGCGGTTCAAAGCAATCGAATGCGCAAGGCTCCCGTCAATAGGTCGGACAACAAGGCCGACTACCCTACAGTTGGGGGAGCCGAACAAGGAAGAGTCAATGCGATAGACCGGCAGAATCTCATTACTTTTAGGTGGACGGATCGTATCAGGGACGACCTGCTGGAGTGCTATGAAACCAGTATGGCCCCTGAACGAAAAGGTAACATGGCGCGACTGCATACTCTGTGGTGCGAGAAACACCCAGAGCTCTCGCATTTTTCGCAAAAACGTCTGCGAAACCGTGCCGAGGAACTCCGGAAAAGGGGTTATACAAGCGGAGCGCATACTCAACCGCAGCCAGAACAAGCCGACAACAAAGAAAGAGAGGCGTTATTGAGACCAACCGCTTCAGGACCCGGAGAAACATCAACATTCAGGTTTCTCTCAAGCCCAAAGATCTGACTGAACTGGATGACGAGCTTCGTGGAGATTTTTCCGAAGAATCCGACCTCTGGACTATCAATTGTAGTGTGTATAATGCAGCGAGAGCTTTGGCAGATGCAAACCGTAAAACAAAACGAACGGTTGATCATAAGACCAAAAGACGAATGCATCAACTCACCACAAATATAGGCTGGGCAAGGCAGTACGCGTCCCGCATTCAGCGTGTGATTGACTACATAACATAGGGCAGGACTTTTACTGCCAAGGTTCGACAGTTCGCGCGTGAACTGCGGATCCGTCATCACACACTCAACAAGTCAAAGCTACTGACCATCAGGCAGCATATTGCTGACAGAATACGAGTACTACCTAACGCTGGGAGAAGTCTAGAGCGGAGAGAGAGGTGGTTCAGAGAAAATCAACAGTTTTTGTATGACCCATCACGACTCTTCCAAGACCCTCCACTTACTGTCGTCAACCCGCCCACACCAGAGGAGGTCGAGGAATTTTGGAGAGAAGTCTACGAAGTCCAGCATCCACTGAAAGAATACTCAAAGAATATGAATGGCTTCAAAGATGGTATCAAGACCTTCTGGTGGAAGAAGTTTCCTTCAACCCACCAGCATCTGGCCCGCATTTTCACCTCATATCTAAGGTCGGAAGAGCCTATTCCGGAGTGGTTGGTGGAAGGGCGGACAGTGCTTCTGCCGAAGACAGGCAACTTAGCTGACCCTAAGAATTACAGGCCAATAACTTGTCTGAACACACTGTATAATATCTTCACAGCTATCCTAAATGATAGGATTGTTCGGACAATTGGACCTGTGTGGCGAGAGATGTACGAACAACGCGGCTCAAAGAGAAGCGTAGCAGAATGTCGGGAGAACTTGCTCATCGATAGGTGTGTCTGTAAATACGCAGCGTCATATCACCGTTACCTATCGATGTCCTGGATTGATTACCGGAATGCTTTCGATTCAACCTCCAATAGACTTATCATCTGTCTGTTGGAAAGCTTGAAGGTTCATCCACACATCGTGAGGTGCATAGAGAGATTAATGCCGTTTGGAAAACCAGATTTACGATGTCATCTGGAAAACATCGTGTGATCACTAACATACCTGGGCGTGCCACAGAGCCACATTCAGGACATGCCATCTATGAAGGATACTCTCTGATGCAGATACAAACGTCTCATCCGACAGATATGGTCTTCCGAACTATCGGCGAGGAACAAAGTATCTGCGACGAACATGCTTGCCATCCCAGTAGTACTCTATTCATTTGGAGTAGTTCCATGGACGAAGGAGGAGCTCAGATCCCTCGATAACGGGTCCCGAAAGGTTATGCACATGAACAAAAGCGTGCACCATAAGTCTTCTGATCCGCGACTTTACATCTCACGTCGTCAAAGTGGTCGCGAAATACTAAATCTTGAATGTCTTCACAACAGGATTATTCTGGGTACAGCACATATAGTCGCAAAACGACAAGACCTTCTTCTTAAAATGGTCAGGAAACACGAACAAGTGGGCAAAGAGGCGTTTCTGTACAAAGCAGCGGAGGAGGCTGCTGAAACACTCGGCCTTGACTTCAATATCAGGGGTGAGCAAAAAGCATCAAATCTTATCCATCTTGAATACTCACTCCTGAAGGCCCGGATTAAGAAAGCACAGGACAAAAACTTCCGCGAACAGCTCCTCGACAAGACGATGCACGGCATCTTCCACAGAAATGTGGAAGATCAGTCGATGTCGTATGAGCTAACGTTTGCTTTCCTTAAATTACCCGGATTGAAGTCGGCACGGAGGATTTTATTTTGGCATGTCAAGACGGTGTCATTTCCACTCTAGCATACCGTCGCTGCAGAGCGTGTCATGCATACCCCGAACATCTAGGACACATACTATCTAGTTGTCAAACTCATGCCGAAATGACCTACATCCAAAGGCACAATGCAGCACTAAGAGTGCTTTATTACCATCTCTGTCACTCTTACGGCATTAGCCCAAATACCGCTCCGCTAAACACTCCTAGGGAAGTAGAGTCAATTGTCGAAAATGAGAAGTGCCGCATATACTGGAACTTCATATTCTCGACAATTGTTTCTTTGGCGCACTCGAGGCCTGACATTGTTCTCCTTGACTTCGAGAAACGAACCATGTTCGTTCTCGAATTTTTGGCACCAGCTGACAAAAACGTCACAGCCAAGGAGAAAGAAAAGAAAAAGAGGTATAAAGACCTTATAAGGGAGTTGCGACGGTTATACTCAGAATATTCTGTTGAGCTAATCGTCTTGATCATAAATAACAGGATTGTTCGACGAATTGAGCCTGTGTGGCAAGAGATGTACCAACAACGTGACTCCAAAAAAGGTGCAGCAGGCTGTCGAGAGAACCTGCTAATTGATAGGTGTGTCTCTAAAGACGATGCAGCCCATCAGCGCATCCTGTCAATGGCCTGGATTGACTACCGGAAAGCTTTCGATTCAACCTCTCATAGACTTATCATCTGTCTGTTGGAAAGCTTGAAGGTACATCCACACATAGTGAGATGCATAGAGAGATTGATGCTTCTTTGGAAAACTAGATTTACTATCTCATCTAGAAATTATCGTGTGACAACAAACATCGTCACGTTCCAGAGTGGTGTCTTTCAGGGTGATACCATGAGCCCTTTGCTTTTTCGCATCACACTTTTGCCTCTATCTCTCGCACTACGAAATTCTCCTGGATACCTCTGTGGCGACACTAATCAGCGCGAGCATAAGGTCACTCATGTATTTTATATGGATGACCTGGAGATCTATGTCTTTGGTAAAAGCAAACTTCAAACTGCTATAAATATCGTCAAAAAGTATACAGAAGAGATTGGGATGGACTTTGGTTTGGACAAGTGTGCCAAAATTAATCTGAAGAAAGGAAGGTTACTGGCGTTCCCAAGGACCCTGAGCTTGTGGATATAAGTGTTATTAGACATCTTAATACTGGAGAGACCTATACATACCTGGGCTTGCCTCAAAGTCGAATTCAGGACGTAACATCAGTGAAGGAGTCTCTCCGAAGCAGATACAAGCATCTTCTTCGACAGATTTGGTCTTCCAATATGCCTCCCTCCTAACAATATAATTAGGCGTATTCCTTGTCAACCCCAGTGTCCACTTTACATACCCCTCCTGTGTCCTATTCACCTCCTCACTTTCCTTCTACCCCTATATCTCTACTCCATGAAATAGCACACTCATCACTAGCGAGTCAAACAATTTTATTTTCCTTCCTAAATCATCCGCAAATAACTTCTTTCCCAACCCCCATACCTGCCTCATCACCACATTTGCCCTCCTCACTCTCTCTTCTATGTGACCATCCACTTCCCCATTTCTCCGGAACAAGAAGCCTAGGTACACAAAATATTTCACCTCCTGCACCGCCTTTCCCTTCCACTTCCATTCCCCTCCCTTATCCCTTCCACCTCCTTTCCTGAACATCATAATCATGGACTTTTCCGCATTTAGCTCTAACCTATTCTTATACAGGCATCTTCTCAACCTCTTCATCATCTCCTTTAAGGCCTCCTCGCTTTTTGCCAGCAACAATATGTCATCTGCATACGCGATTGACCAAATTCTAACCCCTCCTACCCTAACTCCTCCTACCACTCCGGTCTCTAGCTTACTTTCCATATCCACGATTAAAATCGCAAAAAGGGTTGGGCTAAGCGGACACCCTTGCCGCAAACACCTATCCATGCAGAAACCCTCCGAAATCCCCTCCCCTCCTCTCACCTTATCTTTCCTCTCTTCATACATCTCCTTTACCTTCCCGATCAGGCCTCTCTCCACTCCCCTCTCCTCCATCGTTTCCCACAACCTCCCCCTATCCACCGAAGGAAACGCGCCTTTGACGTCCACAAAAACGCGTTCACTTTCGCCCCCTTCTTCATTAACTCTATCCACCACGCGCTGCAGAACGTAGATATTGTCGATAGTGCTCCTACCCGCCCTAAATCCCGCCTGCGTCTCCGGAAATATTTCATACCCCTCGACATCTTTCCGCAGCCTCTCCGCCAACACCGTCGCGTATACTTTGTACCCCGTATTCATAAGCGTAATCCCTCTTTAATTTCCCTGAAAGAACCCCTATCTCCTTTTTTATACACTGGTACTATTAACCCCCCTCTCCACCCTCCTGGGAATCCCTCCCCCTTCCATACATTCTTCACTACCTCCTTCAGCCTCTCCCTAACCTCTTGTGTACAAAACAACCATGCTTCATTCTCTCCTCCGTCCAGCCCTGCTGCCTTTGACCTTCTTAACTTCCTTATCTGTTTCTCTATCTCCTCGTCATTCAACTTCTCCCCCACTACCCCCTCGTTTTTCTACTCCCAGCAAATCTCTTCCGTGAATTTGATCCCTGAAACGTTTCTTTAAAAAACTCTCTCCACTCCTCACTCCCTATCTTCTCGCTTATTCCCACTCTACGCTTCCTAAACCTATTTATCATTTCTCACACGTCCCACTCTGCCTTATCACTTTCCAACCCCTCTTCAAGATCTTTCTCCTTTTCCTGTTATTTCTTCTTACACATCAATCTAAACCCCTTCCTCATTTCTCCATATTCCTCCCTTTTCGCAGTTCCCTCTTTCCACTTCTTGTACTTCCTCTTCACCTTCCTTTTCATCGTTTTACATTCCCTTTCCCACCACGGCTTCACCATCCCTTTCTTCTTCTTTCTAAATACCTTCTTTTGCACACACCCTTTCACTTTCTCTTTCAAATCCTCCCATATCGCTTCCACTGACTCCCCTTCAAAGCGTACCTTCCCGAACTGCTCCTGATACTTCTCTATCGCCTCCCTTGTCCAGCTCACCCTCTCCCCCATCGATACTTCTTCCTCATCTTGCCTACCGCCACAGGCCCCCTTCCCTCCCTATCCTCGCATTAAAGTCCCCTCCCAGTACCACCATACCGTCCTCTCTTTCGCCTAGCAATTTTTGCACCCTTTCTTTAATTCTTTCCATCCCATCCTTATTGTACACTGTCACAAACTTACACGTTACCCGTCCCATATTTAGTGCCCTAATTTGCACGCCCCCCCCCCTTTCCCTCTCCATGAACTTCTTCCTCTATCCATCCCTCACCCCCGTTACAATTCACCCACTTGCCTTTCCTTTCTTGCTCACTCTGACCGCCTCCTATAGCCTCCACCTATACCCCCTCGGCAGCTTTGGCTCTATTCTATCCCATTCTTTTCTCTCTACTGACGTCTCTACCAGTCCCACAACATCGAATTTCTGGATATACCTCCAGAAATCCTCATCTTTCTTCTTTATACCTGCTACGTTCCAGTACAGTACCTTCACTACTCTTCCACCCTGATTTACCCCCTCCCTACTTCCTACGAAACAAATTCCCCTGCACTACATTCAACACCTCTTTCTCCTTGTCCCACACCCACATTTTCTCATCTACTTTTATTTTACGATACACTACCTTCGCCGCTCTCCCTTCACTCCTCTCCCTCCTAGCCCTGTCGTATAGAATTATCTGCACATCCCTTTCCTTCCTCGTAAAACCGTGATCGATGAAAACTCCCTTATCCTTTATTCTATATTTATTTCTCATTAACCCCACCTTCTCTTCCCAGCTCTCCAACTCCACAACCGCCACTTCCTTCTCCTCTTTCCTCTCCAGCTTAACCTTTCCCTATCTTGCCTGGAACCCATCCTATGGCATGTAGCAGCGCCTCCACGCCCTCCCTTTTCTCCCCACTCTTTAGCTTCAACCCTCTTATCACAATATTATTTCTCCTGTCTGCAATATTGATATGTGAGCCTGCAATTACTGCCTGGACAGCATCGACGAGGATATTTTATTCACATATAATAATACCATCACTGTGATTTTGTTCCATACACCAATAAATCTCATTTTTATCACATATATATATATATATATATATATATATATATATCAGAACTGGATTAAACAGTCAAAATAGTTTGAAATTAAATAAATCTTGCCCGACAGCTTCAAACTCGCAGTTGCTTAAACAGAATGTTATGTAAGTATTAAAATTGTTATTCTTCTTTAAATTTAATTAATCTGTCAATTTAAGGCCATGCTATACATTAGTCACTTGACCCAGCCAGTCCTGAGATCGATATTTTTTGTCCCATATTTAAAAATAAAAGTTAAAATAGAGCGGAAAAGTTTGGGAAAATATTAATAAATATAAAAGGACAGTGTGTGGTAACGCATAGAGTTGGGGAAGAAAAAAGTTATTATTGGAATAACAAATATCGACCGGCAATCAAGCGATCTGCATTATCAACAGTGCTGACACCATGGATATATCAAATATCAATTTGTTTATTTGCACCAAACCAGCAAATATTATCAAGTGTAATTATTGCAACCGATGTTTGCATCATTTTCCTCAAGACATGTGAGCCAGAACCTCAAAAATGTTTCATTGGGAACATTGAAAATTGGTTACACAGTTCTACAGCACGGTCGGTATTTTTGTGAATTTCCTTATTCATTACATTTTTTCTTCAACATTTCGAGCCAAATGTTGTATACAAACGTAGATGACAGTTTCCTGATGCTTTCCCCAAAGTTTCAACTCGATATCTCATTTTGTGTGGACATGAGTTGTTGCACAAAAAATGCCGATATTGCTCCGGTTTTAATTTTTTCAAAAAAATTTTTTTCTAAATTTCGTTCCAAATGTTGTATACAAACGTACATTATTGTTCCCTGAGGCTTTCCCCAAAATTTCAACTTGATATCTCATTCGGTGTGGACGTGAGTTGTTGCAAAAAAAATTATCGATAATTTAGGTCACGTGACTCATGTATAACATGGCCTTAATATGCTTTATATTTCAGATGCAGCTGTAATAATAAATTTTGTATACTGGACGCACATTCAAGTAATCCATATTATGGTATTCGGAAAGCTTCATACAGATTTTGTAGTTTATTTTTTAACCATTCGGAACTATAAATACCATGATCAAACATATAAAGATTGTTCTACTGCAGTACTGTCTTTACTCTTAATTAATGAAATTTTTTTAACTAAGCCTCTCTAAATCGACTACTCATGACATTGTAAATAATTGGACAATTATTAGGGTAGGCCAACGATTTTTTATGCTGTCTTACATGGGGGGCGTGGTTAATACCATTTCTTACGTAAGATATTTTCAAGCCCGTGAATCACTAAAAAACGTAAGTTAAACAGATGTTATTGTATGAACAGCTGTTTGTCAGCGCAATCTAGTGCTTACTGTAGTACCTTATGCATTTAATGCAATCAAAATTTATGTTACGTTGTTGATCAATATTGTAAGAGTATTAGTTGGTATTTAGCTAATAATAGTAGTGGTACCATTGTACAACGTTTTGATGCGATTTTCTAGCTCAATTTTATACTAAGGCATTTTTTGTGAAGTGAATAAACAAATAAGGGGTCATCCACAAATTACGTGACGTGTTTTTCTGAAATTTCTGCCTCCCCCCTCCACCATGTAAGGTTCCGTGAGATTTGCACCGACCCCCCCCCCCCCCATCTTTTATACAATAAAATGTGTTAATAACAATAAGTATTTAGTTTCACAAACGTACAATTTTATCATTTCTGTAGGACCTAAAATGTTGCGTAGCCCGACACTTTATTTTCAAAGCAAAATTTCCAGTTTTCCAACCTAGTATTTTTTATTAAAAATTTACCTTTTTAGTTAAAAATTCATGTATTTTGTTAAAAATTCAACTTTTTGTTAGAAAATTATTCTTTCTGGTTGCAAATTTAACTATTAGGTTCAAAATTCATATATTTTGTTCAAAATTCCACTTTTTTGGTAGAAAATCAATTTTTTTGGCAAAAATGCCACACAGGTCCAATTGTCCGAACAATCCTATCATTTAGGATAGCTGTGAAGAACTTATACAGTTAATTCAGACAAGTTATTGGTCTGTAATTCTTAGGGTCAGCTAAGTTGCCCGTCTTCGGTAGAAGGACTGTGCGCCCTTCCACCAACTACTCCGGAATAGGTTCTTCCGACTTTAGATATGAGGTGGAAATGCGGGCCAGATACTGGAGGGTTGAAGAAAACTTCTTCCACCAGAAGGTTTTGATACCATCTGGTCCCGGAACGGAATTGTTCTTCATGCCTCTTTATAACGTTTTTCACCTCCTCGGTAGTGATAGGTGGGCATTCTTCCTCAATTGTTATGAGGGCACTGCACAGCTCCTTGAAGCTATGTATATTCTTTGAGTTTTCTTTCAGTAGATGCTGGACTTCGTAGACTTCTCTCAAAAATGCCTTGACGTGTGTTTCTCTGACCCACCCCTCTCTCCGCTCTAGACTTCTCCTAGCGTTAGATAGTACTCGTATTCTGCCAACAATATGCTGCCTGATGGTCAGTAGCTTTGACTTGTTGAGTGTGTGATGACGGATCCGCAGTTTGCGCGGAAACTGTCGAACCTGTCAATCGCACACTGAATGCGGGACGCGTACTGCCTTGCCCAGCCTATCTTTGTGCTGAGTTGATGCATTCGTCTTTTGGTCTTATGATCAACCGTTGGTTTTGTTTTACGGTTTGCATCTGCCAAAGCTCTCGCTGCATTATACACACTGCAATTGATAGTCCAAAGTTCGGATTCTTCCGAAAAACCTCCACGAAGCTCGTCATCCAGTTCAGCCAGATCTTTGGGCTTGAGAGAAACCTGAATGTTGATGTTTCTCCGGGTCCTGAAGCATCGCTGTTCCTCTATTTGATGCCTGCTCGCGGCTGGTCTCAGTGTTACCTCTCTTTCTCTGTTGCCGGCTTGTTCTGGCTGCGGTTCAGTAGGCGCTCCGCTTATATAAACCCTTTTCCGGAGTTCTTTGGCACTGTTTCGCAGAAGTTAATGCGAAAAATGCGAGAGCTCTAGGTGTTTCTCGCACCAGAGAGTATGCAGTCGCGCAATGTAACCTTTTCGTTCAGGGGCCATACTAGTATCATAGCAATCCAGCAGGTCGCACAGTGGGCTAAAGTGAAAAAGTTCGTGACAAAATCATAGAACTTTTGACAGGGATGACTTAGAGGTATGAATTTTTTTGAGATTTACAGATGAATATCTACAGAATAGAGGAAAAATACGGAGAAGCTGAGAATATACATTTTTTACCTTGAAAATCTAGGTTAAATTTGAGATTTTTTTACAAAAAGTTATATTATTGGATACCATGGGCGCTCAGATATTTTATTACAAATGGTACACATATATTCTAATAGAGTTTGTCATGCCGAGTACAAATATGGGCTTTAAATCAGCCTAGGACTTCCTGTTTGTAAGAAAAATATGATTGAATTATCTATTTTTAACCTTTATGGAATGAATGATTTCCACTAATGTAAATTTAACCATTTGTCGTATTAAAGGGGTTTTGGGTTCGACGAATTGGAATACAAAATAAAAATGTCAAAATTCAAAATGGCGGATCCAATATGGCGGACTAAAATTGTAAGACCGAGCTGATATGACTGAAACCTACGGTACGGGGCGTTTTCGGGTTGCTGATTTGAAATCCAAAGTCAAAATTTCAAAATTAAAAATGAAGGATTCAATATGGCGGAATTTCATTGTGAGAATATAACCGATTTTACGAAAAATCGTTACTTGGGGTTTTTTATGTCGCCGATTTCGAATATATAGTGAAAATTCAAAAATGATAAATGTCTGATGCAATATTGCATCAGACATTTAAAATTAAAATTAAAATCATAACATTTTTTAATTTTTACTATAGATTTGAAATCGACGACATAAGAAACCCCAAGTAACGATTTTGAATAAAATCGGTTATATTCTCACAATAGCATCCCGCCATACTGGATCTTTCATTTTGAATTTTGGAATTTCAGTTTCGAAATCAGCGACCCGAAAACGCCCCTTAATACAACAAATAGTCAAATTTACATCATTGGAAATCATTCATGCGACGAGGCTTAAAATAGATCATTCAATTGCATTTTTTTACAAACAGGAAGTCCTAGGCTGAATTAAAAGCATATGTTTGGATTCAGTATAACGAAATCTATTAGAATATATGTGCAACATATGTAATATAATATCTGAGCGCCCATGGTATCCAATGATACAACTTTTTGTCAAAACATGTCAAATTTAACCTAGATTTTCAAGGTAAAAATATCTATTTTCGGCTTCTTCGTATTTTTCCTCTATTCTGTAGTTATTCATCTGTAAATCTCAAAAACATCCATCCCTCTAGGTCATCCCGAGTCAATCCGCCCACTTACAAGTAATGAGATTCTGCCGGTCAATCGCATTGACTCCGTCTTGATTGGCTCCCCCAACTCTAAGGTAGTCGGCATTGTTGTCCGACCCATTGTCGGGAGCCCTGCGCGTTCGATTGTTTTGAACTAGACTTACTACAACTATGTTTAGTGTTGTCATTGTTGTTCCCAAGAGCAGCTAGGGAAAAGGGTTCGTCCATCACCGTTTGAGACACCTCACCCAGGTGCCATTCAGCTTTCGGCACGGTTGTTGCGCCTCCACTTAGAGGTTATTCCTTCGCAACCCGAGGACGCGTTCGGTGACTTTGTCATGGGCCCTTCGGTTCGATTCCCAAGGAATCAAAACCGAAAC
>CAKNYM010051393.1:134486-146947 GCA_932195095.1 Andricus curvator | reverse complement strand
CAAGGATGGACGAACCCTTTCCCTAGCTGCTCGTGGGAACAACAATGACACCACCAACACACCAAAATGTTGTAGATGCGGTTCAAAACGATCGAACGCGCAGAGCATCCGACAATGAGTCGGCAAACAATGCCGATCATCCTAGAGTTCGGGGTGCTGAAAAACCGGCAAAACGCCCACATTGAATGGACGGATCATCTCAAGGATGACTTGCTACACTGCTACGATGCCAGCATCATCCCTGTTCATCGAGGCTTTATGGCGCGTATTATACCACTCTGTGGTGCCGGAAACACCCAGAGCTTCAGCACGTGTCGCATCAGTCTTTCCGAAATCAAGCCGACTACCTTCGGAAAAATGGATATGTACGCGGCGCGCTGCCCCAACCGCTGCTTGATCAAGCTGCAGATGAAGATGAGGAAGCAACATTAAGACCAACCGCGGAAAGCAGGCACCTTCTGAGAGATGATCGCGATTTCAGGACAAGGAGGAACATTAACATGCAAGTTCCTCCTAAGCCCCAAGATCTGGCTGAAATGGATGCCTCCCTTCATGGAGATATCTCGCAAGAGTCCAACCTCTGGACAATCAATTGCTCAGTTTATGGTGCTGCGAGAGCTTTGGCTGATTCAAATCGAAGGTTAAAACCGACGATGGATCAAAAGACCAAAAGACGCTTGCATCAACTGAACAAGAAGATTGAATGGGCAAGACAGAATGCGTCCCGTGTTCAATGTGTGATTGACTACATAACATCTGGTAGACCGTTCACAGAAAGGGTTCGAAAGTTCGCCCAAGAACTAAGGATCTTGAATCACAAACTGAACAAGTCAAAGCTGCTGACAATCAAGCAGCATATTGTTGACAAAATACGGCTGTTATCTGACGCAAGGAGAAGAGTACAGAAGAGGAAGAGATGGGGCAGGGAGAATCAACAGTTTCTCGCTGACCCATCGCGCATCTTCAGCGATCTCCCTGTTTCTGTAAAAAATCCACCCAAGCCCAAGGAGGTAGAGACTTTTTGGAGAGAGGTATACAAGATCCCAAAAAGACTAGAGTTGAAAGAAGATACTGACAATATCATCCGCTTCAAGCAGTTTTGCGACAACCTCATAAAATCTGAGGAGGAATGTCCATCAATCACTGCCGAAGAGGTGAAAAAAGTACTTAGAGGCACAAAGAATTTTTCCGCTGCTGGACCAGATTGTATCAAGAACTTTTGCTGGAAGAAGTTTACTTTTACACACCAACATTTGGCCCGCATATTCACCTCATATTTAAAGTCGGAGATGCTCATTCCGCAGTGGCTGGTGTTAGGACGCACTATAGTCCTGCCGAAAAAAAGGCAACTTGTCCAGCCCAGAGAATTACAGGCCAATGAATTGTTTGAACATAGTGTATAAGATCTTTACAGCTGTTCTAAACAACAGGATTGTTCGACGAATTGAGCCTGTGTGGCGAGAGACGTACGAACAACATTGCTCCAAAACAGGTGCAGCAGGCTGTTGAGAGAACCTGCTGATTGATAGGTGTGTCTGTAAAGACGCTGCAACCCATCAGCGCGTCCTGTCAGTGGCCTGGATTGACTACCGGAAAGCTTTCGATTCAACCTCTCATAGACTTATCATCTGTCTGTTGGAAAGCTTGAAGGTACATCCACACATAGTGAGATGCATAGAGAGATTGATGCCTCTTTGGAAAACTAGATTTACTATCTCATCTAGAAATTATCGTGCGACAGCAAACATCGTCACGTTCCAGGGGGTGTCACCAACAGCTACTCGACAAGAAAATGCACGGAAAGTTTCACAGAAATGTAGAATAACTGTCCTTTTCGAAGGAGCAAACTTTTGCTTTCCTCAGATTATCAGGGCTTAATTCAGGTACAGAGGGTTTTATTTTCGCATGCCAGGACGGTGTCATTTCCACCTTAGCATACCGTGACCGCATTTTATGTCAAGAAGTTCCCAGTGATAGGTGCAGAGCGTGTCATGCACACCCTGAGTACCTAGAACACATATAATCGGGGTGTCTGACCCACGCAGGAACGACGTATATCTGTAGACATAATGCTTTATTTAAACTTTATTACCATCTTTGTCGCCCTTACGGTGTTGGTCGCGACCCAGCCCTGCCAAACGCTCCAAGGGAGATAGAGTCAATTGTCCAAAACGAGAAGTGCCAAATTATCTGGAACTACGATTTTCGGACAGCAGTCTCCGTTGCACACTCGAGGCCTGACATCGTTCTTCAAGACTTCGAAAAACAAACTATATTCGTGATCGAATTCTCGGCTCCGTCCGAATGCAACATCACTTCCAAGGAGAAAGAAAAGGAGGAGAGGTATCAAGACCTTAAAAGACAGCTGCAACGACTGTACCCAAAATATTCGGCACCAGTAATTGCCCTTGTGATAGGTGCTCTCGGAGGTGCGAAACTATCACTCGTTCGTAACCTTAAAGCCATACCCGCGTGCCAAAAATATGCCAAGGCACTTGCGAGATGGATACAGAAAGCTGTCATCCTTGGGTCGCTTCATGTCCTGAAGACACACGTGGGTTTCGCCGGCCTGTCGTTGTTATTTCATCGTGCCCTGTGACCACCCATCTCACGGTTGTGAGACGTGGCCATTATTGTGATTTACCGCGGTTCTACTGGGAGCCGGTGTCATTTTTTATATGGCAGTTGCTCTCAGTGGGACCCTGCGGTGGTTGTTTAACCCTTTTTTTAAATATATATACAGGGTGTCCCAGACTCAAGTGTCCGGACGTATATAGGTGTATAAAAAAAATCGAAAATTCCTTTTCCATAAATCAATTGAATTTTAGTTCTTGAGTTGTTATATATTTAAGCTGGACCAATCAGGGGCGCGGTATAAACAGTCGTGCGTAGGTGAGTGTGAGTCTAACGCAGTGTATTGAAGCGAGCGCCGAGGTGGGGTTAGCGAGGGGAGAACAGCAGTCACCACACTACGTTAGACTCTCGCTCGTGTACGCACAATTGTTTATACCGCGCTCCTGATTGGTCCAGCTTAAATATTTTATAACTAAAAAACTAAAACTTCCACTAATTTTTGGAAAAGGAATTTTCTATTGATTTTGTTATTTTTATACAGCCAAATAAGTCCGGACACTTGAGTCTGGGACACCCTGTATATATAAATATATATGTATATTCGGCCATGGTTTTACAACTCGTCCTGCAAACATTGATCTCCCCGTAAAGACATGTCTAATACTCCTTGGGATGTAATATACTATGAAAAATTTGTGTTTAAATTGTTATAAATATAATTGTGATATAACTCTCAGTAACTGTAGTAAACAATTACTTTCATGTAGATGCCGTAGTCTCTTGGTATTAATATTTGACTGAGGAAGTGATACCCGGGGAAGGCTTGCCCCTTGAGGGCACAGTATCATGTTCTTAATATTTGACTGATGAAGTGATGGCCGGAGAAGTCTTGCCCGGGAAAGGCTTGCTCCTTGAGGCCACAGTGTCATGTTCTTAATATTTGACTGGGGAAGTGATGCCCGGGGAAGACATTTTTTACAAAAAATGACGAGGAAAGGCTTGCCGTCTCTAGGCTTGTCACGCTCTCAAGAGCCTCACAAAGTCATCATGTGAAGCTCCCTACTTGGACCCATTAGTATACAAGGCCTTTTGTTTCAGGCGTCATTCACTTCACTGAAAATCTTTTTACAAACTATTTGTCGCCACATTTTTGTGTCCTGACATACCTCTCTAGCTTCCTTCACGTCCATGCATTTTTTCATGCAAGTTCTGGTGTTTCTATGGCTTCTCATGTCACTTCAAATTAAGGTCTCATTTACACATTCTAACCATTTTTCCGCGATCTGCCTCTGGGCACACTGCCATATACTTTACCTTAATAAACTTGTTTTGTTAGGTGTTCATCTTTCATTCTCTCAACATGCCCAAACTATCTCAAAGAATTTCTTTCACATATGTCAACTAGTGTCTCCTCTACGCCACATTCTTGGAGGATTATCTCATTACTCACTTTGACCATCAGTGTTTTTCCGCATATCAATCGCAGAAATTTCATGTTAATCGCGTTCATTTTACTCTTATCCTTTTCTTGATAGGTCCAGGTCTTGCTACCGTACAGCACAGTCGGTATCAATATAGAATTATGTAGGGTAAGGAGGGGCAGCGCCGACCGGTGGGGCAAAGGTAACTTTGCTTATAACATCGCTATTATTTAACAATTTTCATTCTACTTTGCATTAAATAAATCTGTTTTATTATAGAGATAGCGTTACTTACTGATATCTTGAAAATTGACGTTGTAAAAGAAAAATTATGCAGAAAAGAGTTTTGACAACGAAAGAATGGAAGATTCGCTGGCAGAAATGTAAAGTTTTCGACGTTAATGGCAATACTTACAGTATGAAAATTTGACATTTTGACAGATAAAACAATATCACATTATGTCATTATAATAATTGAACGTAATACAAGTCCAAAGTGTATTTAATATCGTAAATAATTGAGGCCTCACCAGTGGGGCAAGCCCGACCAAAATAATAGTTTACACGTGCTTAGGTTATAAACGTATCATAAGTTTGGTCGATAAGTCATCGGTAATGTAGAACAGCCACTTATCTTCTGGGCTACATGCAAGAAACTCTATTATATATTATTATTTTCAATCCGTCGGTAGAGCGGGTGTTCTGTACTGGTACGGTAGAAACCTTTGCGCGTACTCCGTCTCTAGTTGAATGTCAACTAATAAGAGGTTATATCACAGCTATCACTATTTTTATTAAAAATAACTTATTCTTCTTGCTGAATATGTTTAAAGGTAATTTTTCCAATACATAAAATACCACAGACGCGGAACATCATGTTTTCCACTCTTCAGATGTTTTGATTTTCATAAAAAGCTGCGGTTGGCTTTGCCCTCCGGTGTGGGGTAAAGCCGACGAAATACAGCTTGTCAGAAATAATTCAATTATTAAATCATTGTTTTATTCATATAATTGTTACTTATAGAATTATGATGTACAATAATGTAGGACTCGAAATGGGAAAAAATGGATCAATTCCACATCTTATTAACTTTAAAAAAATCATTGACTGTTAACTGGTCGGCGCTGCCCCTCCTTACCCTATTGCCCTTTTAGCTCTATTTGATATATATTTACTTCTGACAATGGGCCCTGCTCTACCGATAACCTTCTTACCCTCGTCTATACGCCTATATACTTTCTTGAACATTCACCTTTTTATTCAAGATTTATAATTTTAATTGACAGTTCATCTCTTTAGTTTAAAATCCGACTACTTTGTTGAAAATTCGTTTTTTTGTTGAAAATTAATTCTTTTAACTGAAGATTTACCTATTTTGTTGAAAATTCAAATGTTTCGTAGAAAATTATACATTTTAATCTTAATCTGTTTCGCTTGAAAAATCAACCATTCAGTAGAAAATTCAACTGTTTTGCAAAAAATTCGTTTTTTAAAATTGAAAAATCATTTTTTTTAATTCAAATTCAACTATTCCATTTTGGGTTCGAATTTGACATTTTTTACTATAAAAATTTAACTGTTTTATTAAGAATCGATGCATTTTGTTGAAAATTGGTCCTTTTTGGTGGAAAATTAATCTTTTTGTTTGACAATCCATCTTTTTGGCTGATAATTTAATTATTTGGTTGAAAATTCAACTGTTTTGTAGAAAGCTCCCCTTTTTCGTTTAAAATTTAACGTTTTGGATGAATAGTTTTTTTTTTATTGACTAGAAAATCTTTCCTGATTGAAAATTCTACTCTTGTTGAAAATTCGTCTTTTTCCCAGCAAAAAAGAAAGTATTGATGCCAATTGAATTGAAAAAATTAAGACACCCCGCAAATCCCGCTTTGCAACAATGACGCATTGGACCAGTGTGTCAATGCGTGTAAATTCGAGAAGACGGTATTTCAATTTTGAATCTTCTATACGTACAAATATGGTGCAAAAGTTTGAAGTCAGCGAATTCACTTCAATGCGTCAGCACGCAAACGCTTCAACATTGGTAAATGCGTCTGAATTCGTGAGAGTAAAATATACACTCGAATTCGCCCCAATTCGTTACGGCGAATTTCAGCAAGTGTTGATTCATACAATTTAATCCATAACAGGAAAACCAACGTGCACGACATATAGAATTTATGGTAAATGTTTAGTAAATTGTCCCGTAGCTCAGTGGGAACACTGTGGACTGATACACGATGGATCCCTGGTTCAGCTCTCGACACATGCACTTTTTATTAATTTTTTCGAATTGATCTTGACCACACATTCATATGAATTCACATACATATAACTCGCGCTGTCTCAATTTATCTAAATGCGTTTCAATTCGTTTAAATGAACCAGAAAACGGGATTCACGCGCATTCAAAAATGTTAATTCGTCCCAATCCGTATAAATTCTTTCTTTTTTGCTGATGTTATTTGAAAATTCATCTCGTTTGGTAGAAATTTAATCATTTACGGTTAAAAATGCAAGTACTTGGTTGAAAATGAATCTGTTTTGGTTGAGGATACAATTATTTTGTTGAAAATTTGCCTTTTTTGCTTCAATTCAACTGTTTTACATTCAAAATGAAAATCTTCTGTTAATTAAGTAAAATATATACTATTACATTTTTTATTAGAATCCATTTTTTTAGTTGAAAACTCAACTACTTGGTTGGAAGGTTAAATGCTTGGTTAATTTATAAGAAACAGTAAGACTTGACGAAAAAATTAAGCCATTCAAAATTATGTAAGATAGGGGCGGGGGTGGGTCAAAACTTACAGACCCTTACAAAGGGGGGTACGTGGTTCGAAATTACAGAAAAAAACTTAACGTAATTCATGCACCCCCCCTGAGTAAAGTGAATGAAGTGTGTGAATACATCTAATTTTTTCCTTATTGCGCAATAATTTGTAAATACGTTATGTTAGAAGAGGTGACGTAGCCTATTTAAAGATCTTACAATACTGTCTTCTCATTATTTCAATGAAGTGGAAAATTGTACACAATCGCGTTATTCACTTATATCTTTTATTTGTCACGTTCGCCATTCCTATAATCTTTTCTTAAATAATTCTTACAGCCCTGAATAAATTCTTATATTTTCAACAAGCAATTAGTAGTTTCCCACTATCTAACTAGTGAATATTTCGAATAATACAATTCGTAATTGTAAGTTCTAATTCAATAATAATTGATAAGAAAGCATGAAACTTCTCTTTTTGTGTTCATTGTAGCGCAAAAAAGGTCTTTTGAAAATCCGGTATTATTATCAAAAAGAATAAAGATGCATTAACATTTGAATAAAAGTTTGTAATGGATTTAAACTTCAGCGAATTCAAGAATAGGACTTGCATGTTCCTTTTTCACGGAAAAAATTTATCCGTAAAAAAGTCAGGAATTAGTAGCTAGGTCTCGGATATGAGAAAAATTCATCGGATATTGATGTATTTTCGTAAATAGTCTGCGAACTTTGAGAAAGAATTGACGAACTCGATGTGAAAATTCTAAAACGGTTCATCACTTTTTTTACGTGAATAATTACAAAAATATTACGAGTTATTGGGAAAAGATTCTCAGAGCACTCACGAGCTTGCCCGACAAATCTGGGAACTGGAAAGTAGGTTCGCCTGTACGTGGCCCGCACACACGCTCACCCAAATGCGCGGTGTGTTTGCGCTCGTATGTGTGCTTCGAGCCCACAGCTCCACGATTAAATTTTCCTTTTTATGTATGCGTTTACTTAGCGGATGCTTGACCTCCAGTAGGTCTGGTTTCAATGGGCAAGAATGAATTTCTGCGACACATCTTACTACCTACTGAAGGGGCTTACTGTTTCCTCTTATTTCCTTAATCCAACGTAGGCAGTTCTCAAATACGAAAGTCGAAATCGCAGGCAGTTCTACCCCGGTGTACTCAACATCATCAGCTAGATGAATAAGATTGTGGATAACGATGTTTTGTGAATCCTCTCCGTAGAAACTTGGAAATAAGGTGACAAACGATTTTAGTAACAATCTTGCGTACTCGGTGTGTGTGACTTCCAGTTCAGGACTGCAGAGAATGCGAAAAGCTACAAAAAGGAGCATGAAGTGGTCATACATATCTTTTTTCCGAATTTTGTGAAGGCATGCCACACTAGAGTAATGCAAGAAGAATCGGTATTGGGTCGCTTTCCAGTTTGATAGATCATCTAAATCAAATCCCTTTCTCTGAAACTCATCAGAGACCTTCGTCAGATTTAGAAGCAGTTGAAGTAAGTATTTACGTTGACTGGCACTTATTTTAGTTAGACGATTCTTTTCTGAAAGCCATTCCTCTAGTAAAAACTTCATTACCCCAATATATAATAAATGTATTGAGTCCAGGAGAAAACCTTTTACTGGATCAAACCCCGGAATATTTAATAAAATTGTTCGACAATTGTGATCTTTTTGACACTGCTTCCGCAAAGACCTCTTCGTTCCTAATTTCGCATTAACCTTGGCATATACTCTCTTCTTATTACCTCGACGATTCCTAATTGACGTTCCTTTTACTGCTTCCAGAATTTTCATCATTCTGTTCAATATTAGAACAAGAACTCGGTTGGTCATTTACTATAGGATCTGTCTTTTCTGTAATTGACTTTGGTAGCTCTGCTGGGCATTTCCGCTTAACTGTAGGTCCTACATTTTCTGAATCATTTGAATTGTATCGCTTTAGATGTAAATATTTCTTTCTTCGATAATAAGTTGACATTTTTATATTTTTCTGTTACTAACAATAGCAAAGCGTCGAATTTCTTTTGGAGGGTATTTTTAAACATGTCCAAAAAATTAATAATAAATATCGACAAATATTTATTAAAAATATTATTAAAAAGATGACAAAAGAAGCATAGGTCTGTTTGGTAATTTTTTCTATTTGATCGCTACAAAAATTATGTAATTTTTTCAGGAGAGGAAAGTATATACTAATATAAATTGTACATTCTGCCAAAAAATACACATGAAGTGTATTAAAATTGTGTGTGTATTAAAATTCCCAAAATATACGAGAAATTACACGTGTAAATCCACGTGCCTCTTCACGTCTGTTGTTAAGTGATAAATATTTAAAAGTTTCAAGAAAAAGAGAGGAATTTTCAACCAAATGGTTGAATTTTTAACAAAATAGTTGAATTTTTGATCAAATACTTGAACTTTAAACCGACGAATATGAATTGTCAACCGAATGGTCGAAGTTTCAAACAAAGAAGATAAAACATAAATAACAAATAGCTACATTTTCCAATAAATAGTTGAAACTTCAAGCCAAAAAGACGAATTTCTTAGAAGACAGTTGAGTTTTAAATCTAGAAGGACGAACTTTCTTTCCAAAAATTAGAAAAAGTTGGCCTCGCGCACCTACACAAATGGGTTTCGTAGCCCATTCAGACGTTATTGAAGTCTTTTGAACCTCTCTCTATCATACTTTGCCTCCCATACACGCCCTGCTTCCCCTCTCCTGCCTTCATTCTTCGCTTCCCATCTCTTCCCCAAATTCTTCCTCCTTTACTTCCCCCTTTCCTCACTTCCCTAACTAACACTCCCTTTCCTCTACTTAATTCCCTACCACAGCCCATATTTCCCTTTCCCTTCACCAGACATACCCAGCTAGGGGAAATTCCCGCCGGGAACACATGTTCCGCGCCCACCACTATTTCTTCTGCAGAGCGGGAGTGGTGGTAGAGGCTTGCGAGAATCTCTTTTCTGTGGCGGCACAGAGGAGACATTCTACCACCTCTACCACCACACCCGCTCTCCAGAAGAAATAATGGTGGACGCGGAACATGTATTCCCGGCAGGAATTTCCCCTAGCTGGGATGACCGTTCAGGAATACTGCGTGCTGTTGGCCCGACGTGGGTGTGGTGGGCCCACATTTTTAGTAAATATCCACCTAGAAACACTACCCGAATCGGGTAGTGAGGCAATGAACTTTCGAGTTCGAACTGCTAATCAATGTATGTATGTATAGTTACAAAATTGTTCAACTTTCGACCAAGTAGTTGAATTTTCAACCAAGAAGATTAATTTTCTACCAAAAAAGACGAAAATATATAATAGTTGAATTTAATTTAAAAAAAAAAATTTTCAGCAATATAGTTCTCAAGCCAATAAAATGATTTTTCAACAAAGTAGTTAAACTTTCAACCAAGCAGTGGAATTTTTAATGAAAAAAGATGAACTTTCAATCAAAAATGTATTATTTGAATTTTCAAGTAAAAAATATCAATTTTCAAGTAAAAGGTATCAATCTTTAGTTAAAAATACATTAGCGAAAGTTTCAGATTAAAAAATTAACTTTTAACTTTAAAAAAGCGAATTTCCATTGTTCCATTTTCCATGTATTTCCACATGTTTTTACGGATATTTCCCCTTTATATCATACCCAATTGCAGATCTAACCATAGGTCTCGACTGCATTCGTCGTTGCAATAAGTGCAACTGCAAGTCGTGTTTTTTGCACTTATATCCCTATTTAAAATTCCGACGTCGCAAACTACGTAGGAAACTACGTCGTAAATTACGTAAAACCCGGCGTAGGACCCGACGTCGTAGACTACGTCGGAAATTGGTATAGTAAACGGCGTAATACACGATATCACTTCCGAATTGGTCAAATGAGTGCATTTGCAAGTCGCCTTTTTTGCATTTATATCATTATTAAAAATTCCGCATAGGTTTGTTTTGTAATTTTTGCTATTTCATTGCTAAGAAATTACAATACTTTTTCAGGAGGGGAGAGTGTACACTAACATAAATTTTACATTCTATAAGAAAAGATACGAGTATCAGTAATAATAAACGCAGAATATTTTTACTTTAAAATAAAAACTGTTCAAAGTCTGTTTCAAGTTTAATATTCTCATGCACATCTGACAGACTAATTTATTTTTCTCAAAATCAAAGCAAGTACCATTGTGTATTAAAATACAAAAAATACACGAGAAATTACACGTGTAAAAATACCCGAGAAATGACACGCGTAAGTCCATGTGCACTTCTACGCGTGTTGTTAAGTACGATATACGTAAAAATCAACCAGGAATCGGGCGTGTAAATCAACGTAGATTTTGAAAATGTTGGCCCTAAATAGATAACACCTAAATTCGATAATGAAAACAGCAATAAAAGTATGATTTGGGGAAATCAAAATAAGATGCTTGACATAACCTCTATTCCTATCGTAGCTTTTTCCCTCTTCATCATCATACTTTTATTACCTTGGATAATTCTATAATACAAAGGACTTATCACATACCTTTTCTTGCTGTTTTATGTTCACTTATAGTTATAGTTGTAATTATAACTAGATCCTCTCATGAAATCGCTCAAGGAATATGCAACGCAATTCCAGATCAGTGACGCCGTTCGAAAATTCAAGCGGAAACGTAACTCAGCCGGCAAGCAGTGGTGTAACCACCATACTGCGGGACCCTAAATTGCAGTAAGGTCTTTACATCTTTGACGAATCTCCTCTTCACAGTATCAAAAAAAAAGAAAATTTAAAGTTCTTTTATTGTTTTTAACAGCAATAGAAGTTGACACTTTGGATGGCAATTTGTCGGATCTGCGTCTGATTCTCGCCTTCGCGCGGGTGTTATAGTATCGAACGATCGATGGATCGACTTTTGAATTATCTACGGAATACGAAGCCAAATTCTTCTCACGAGATAACAAAGTTTTAAAACCATAAGGACGTGATCCACCTGTCATGATGTTCTGAACGTTCACATGAACAAAATTCCAGCATTTGGACTCAGTACTGCAGGGCAATACTAAACCAGTACCGCGCCAACGCTCGGCATAACTCCTTATAGTCCAGTCATCTGGTCGTAAAAATGGTGCAAATCCGGTAATTTTTGGAGGAGTCATTTTTTTTCTCTTAAATGCTTCATTTGGGGGTGCATAATAAGGGGTCAGGTTCTGTGAACAGAATTTTGTCCCGGAACACGGAAATTTTTTTGGTAAAAGGTGCAAAATATCACATGGCAGTGGCTTGGTGATTTCCTGTGCATTTTAGGGATAAAAGTGTTCCTACCAAAATTAAAGTAGGTTTTTTAGTTTAACGCAGAATTTTACCTACTTTAATTTTGGTAGGAACACTTTTATCCCTAAAATGCACAGGAAAGCACCAATCCACTGCCATGTGATATTTTGCACCTTTTACCCAAAACATTTCCGTGTTCCGGGACAAAATTCTGTTCACAGAACCTGACCCCTTATTATGCACCCCCAAATGAAGCATTTAAGAGAAAAAAAAACTCCTCAAAAAATTACCGGATAAAAGTACCAGATGACTGGACTATTAATTCGGCTTCCAGCCAGCACCTGGACTCAGTACTGGGACAGTACTAAATCAGTACTGCGCCAACACTCGGCAAAACTCCTAAGTCGGCTTCTAGCCAATA